>JALGBA010000169.1:977500-1182500 GCA_023970755.1 Azemiops feae | reverse complement strand
AAAACTGGGAATAGTTCAAAGGGAATGAAATATATATTGTGAGATGTTTAGTTTCTCCCTCTAAAGCATTCATTTTTTTTTCTCCTGCTGGGCTGATGAAGGAATTCAGACAATGGAAACTTGCTCTCTGCTCACTTCCTACTGAATATACGAAACTGGAAGACTGAATTTTGTACAGAAGTCTATACCAAGAGTATAAATCTTGGAGCAGATCAAATGCACCGGAAAGCAAT
This sequence comes from Azemiops feae, assembly GCA_023970755.1. Classification (NCBI taxonomy): domain Eukaryota; kingdom Metazoa; phylum Chordata; class Lepidosauria; order Squamata; family Viperidae; genus Azemiops; species Azemiops feae. The sequence continues at coordinate 1,182,267 of JALGBA010000169.1, read as the reverse complement.
GCTGGGAGAAAAACATGCATTAGGAAACATGTGCAGGTGGAAAGGGTACATTAGCTGAATGGTACATGGAAGCATACATGCATCTTCATGCCAACATAATTAAATTGATGAAAGTGAAATACTAAGCAGAATTAAAGTTGGCAACAGATGACTTATCCCTAGTAATAAATGGAAGTTGTAGATTGCTTTCTGTCCTTCACAGTTCTTAATAGTTTCATTTTACACCCCTTGAGTAAATCCGATTTCATTGTCCACCAACTCTTACCATGGGAAGTTTCTCCTGATGTCCATTGTGGGAATCAAAGTATCTTCCCATTTATCATGTTTGAAGATATTTGGCTATTTTCAACTTACTTTCCCCCCCCTTCCTAGCTAAACTACTTCAACCATTTCCTAGGTTCTAGATCATTTCCCTGGCTGTTTAGTTTGATAAATCCTTCTTAAAACTGGATCCAGTGCTGCATATGCAATCTGATTAGAACAAGACAAATAAGAACGATTCATAGATCACACTACATTGTAAAGCAAGACTTATAAAACACATTGTGCTTAATGTTATTTTTTTAAGTTTACCGACAAAAAATTAAAGTGGAAACAATATGCTCCATCCCATATTTGGGGTAGACCAGGTTGCCCTGATAGACCGGTCTCACAGGAAAACACATTGTGCTTAATCCAAATCAGTCCCACTTAGGGGAAGTTGTGAAGCTACAATATCTCAGAAAGCTAAACTATGCTTGCAGTCCATGTGAATTTATGCATAGTATCAAAGCCATATTAATGGATTTCCTAGATTTAGGTCAGTGCAATGTGCAAACCCAGGTATTGCAGCTAAATATAACATGTGCAAGTCGACATTTTGGTGAGTTTAACCAATCATTCAAGAAATTCTGGATTAGCATGGGATTTATACATTGTGTAAAATATCATATAATTATTTCATATATTACATGGCTCCCATGATTATATTATGGGACATTGAATGCAATATGAATATTTATCTGTAGATTTATATTGGAGGCCCTTATTTATAAGAATGCTCGGGTTTTACAAATCTTTGGTTTGGCTCTTCTGATAGCTTAACAAGAGATGTGAAGCTAGACAATTTGGCATCTTAATCAAACCATGTTCAGTAGGCTTAGGGCTTAGCATGATGTATAAGCCTAACTATTGCATGGCTATGCTTTTAAATAGGTTAAGGGAAATTGCTCCTTTCAATTTGGATTGATCTTGATGACACTTTTTTTTAGACAACTATAAACTATACAAATCTAAGTCATCCATTAAGAGAGCACTCTGCAATTCTAAGACCAACCATTTCCTTCTAAACTGTCTGTTCCTGTTTCATTCTAGCCCACATTAATTTAACTGGAAAAACGCTCAGTTCCTTTGTTTCAATGAGTTGTGAGATTCACATTTCACTTGGCATTGCTCAAATTGCCAATCATGCATCTCACATACTATTTGCTGTCAGCTCGGCTTGGATTATCACCTTGAACTTGGGGGTGGGGAGAACTAGTCAGTGTTTTTGATGGTGCAAGGAGCACTTCCTTCCTTCCACCCACCCACTCGCTACCTTCGACTTCAGAAAAATCACACTATTCCAATAAGGATGCAAATGAAATAAAAAGTAGTGAGAAATGGCTGAGGAAGACCTGCTTGTTAAAGCTGTTTTATCTAAAAGGTGGGGGGAAAAGCAAAGGAGGTCAAGAGGGTAACATAATGGCATTTTCCCCACTCCCACAGGATAGTGGTAGGTAGCCAAATGTGAAGTAGCTATCTTCCTAAGTGGGCTGTTTGATGCCTGGTTCTCGGTATTGTGTGTGGTTGAGAGGTTTTGTGTCACAACTGGAGATTTGGCCTCCTTCCCTTACAATGGAGAATCAGTGTGAGCCACCAGACAGTTAGACTGGCCTGAAGTTGACTTGGATTGAATTTGAGACAAGAGATTTTCTCTCGGCCCAAACTAGATTGCTGTGGTGAAATATAAGAGGGGAATGCTATCTATCAATGGTTCTCAACCTTTTCTTAACCACAGACTCCCTTTAAATACCTTTTTTGGCCACGGACCCCTAAGTCTTAATTCAAGATTTAAATCATAACATTTCTTCAAGTCTTTGTGGACTTCCCACGATGACATTGTGCCCCTGCCCCCTCAGGGATCCACGGACACAGGTTGAGAACACTTGCTATATATGATATCTTAGGCTCATGAATGGAGATGGGTTTATAAATCAATTAAATAAATAAATGAGAGACAATCTGGGGCAATAGTTAAAGCACTAGGCTAGAATCTAGGAGACCATCAATTCTAATTCTACTTTAAGCACAAAATCAGCTGGGTGACTTTGGACCAGCCCCAGAAAAAAAGGCAAAGATAGGTCACTTCCCAAAATGTTGCCAGGAAAACTGCAGGAACTATCCATGTAGTTGTCAGGAATCAAGACTGACTCAAAGGGTTATTTCTTTTGAGGATCGCTTTGGTGTAGCGGTTAAAGAGCTGGACCAGGAGCAGAGAAAACATGAGTTCTAGTCCTGCCTTAGGAATGGAAGCCAGCTGGGTAATATAATTTTGAGCCAATCACTCTTTCTCAGCCCCAGGAAGATAGCAATAGCAAACCACTTCCAGAAAAATATCCATCCCCCCACCAAAATGCTCAGAATCCTGCCTCCTAAGATTTTAGCCATTTGGGGGTTGTGAAAAATCTGGGATTGTGACTATAAAATGTGCTGGATGTTTTCAAACCCCAGTGGAAGATCCTTCAGATAACCTGGATCGAAATATTTTCAAGACCAGCACCAGATGCTTAATGAGAACTTGGAAACTAAGAAGCAACTAAGATAACTGGTGTAGAATAGATGCAGGGATTAAAGACTACTATACCATTAGTAGTATACATCTAAAAAAGACTGTAAAAGTAACATCTAAGTAACATAACAAGCTATTTTGGCGTTCAAGATGGAGATGATAAGCCTGCTGAGAAATTACATGGCTCTGTTTGGTCAAACATATACAAGAGGGTCTTCATTGGGAAATGAAAATATCTTCAGGAAATGCTATGCAGAAACCATGCAAAGATACACTTTAATTAGTTTTTAAATATGATACTCTTTTCAAGTGCTTACCGTGGCTGTTATTGATTCTTTGTAATGTCCTGAGAATATAAAATTACATCTCAAATCTCCTTACATGTATATCTTATTGCACTATCTACAGCCAGCCTTTTATGGTGGCACCACCATTTATTACAGCAGTAACTGTACCTCTGTCTGCTGATCTATATAAAGTATTTACTATTTTAAGGTGGGTTTTTTCCCCCCTCTGAACCTGGGATCTCCTCACTAAATCACTGACAAATCAAACAATCAGATTACTATGTGCACGAAAGATGACCCGGATACATATCTACAATGAATACCAACATAGGGTGAAAATATGGAAAACCTAACTGTTTTGTAGATCTGTATGGAAATGATGCTCGTTGATTTTTTTCCCCAAAATTAATAAAAGTTGGACTGTTTTTTGTAGCAGTAGATATCTGAACCAGTAAGAAAGAGCTTTCCATTTCAGACAGCACATTGGAATCCTCATTTCATTCTCCTTTTTTTTTGGTTTAGGACAGGGGTCCCAAACCCCCAGTCCATGGACTGGTACCGGGCTGTGGCATGCCAGCAACTGGTCTGCACAAACAAGCAAAGCCCCATCTGTAGGATGCAGACAGCACACAAAACCACGCACTCTCTGATTTGTGGAAAAACCTTTCTCCACGGAATTGGTCCCTGGTGCCCAAAAGGTTGGGGACCTCTGATTTAGGACCTTTTTCCTTGCATGAAAGACAATTTACCTGAAATTAGAAAACCAGAATTACAGGAAGATCACCAGCCTGAAGTTGGGCTCCTGATATGCTTGCAAGGAGTAGGACTATTCAACGCCCCATGAAAGTTTAACATTGATTTTATATATGGAAAAAGGCAGTTGTCTCTTCTTAGAGAACCAAGAGAAGCAAGTGGATCCCAAAGAACCTTTCTGAGCAGGGAGTTCCTAGCAGTTCTTTGACTGTTTCCCTCACAGTTCTGAAATTTCAAGTTCACCCATCTCTTAAGAAATTCTCCACTCTTTTTAAAGTTGGTTTTCTTCAGTCTGAAGATCCTGATTAACTAATGGTAGGCAAGAACAGAATTAGATCTGGTAGCTCAAGTATAATGTAGCCTTAGAAGCACACAGAGAGAAATGTCCAAATTTTAATATTCTCTTCTTGAAGTGCAGAAGAGGAAAGCTTCTAGTATACAAAACCATTTTGTTTGTTGCATTTGTTCATTAAAATAACTGAAACAGAAAAGGACAAAGTTTACTGTTTTTATTTACCAACTAACTAGTGTAGTTTCCTTTGCAAAAACTGTTTCTTGAAGCTTGCATCTTTTTCCCTGAATCAGATGAAACAAAGCAAGAATTCTTCCAGAGGAGATCTGATATTTCAAAATTAAAATTTAAAATGATTTCCCCATCTTGTTTCCTTTCACGACTTGTCCTTTGAAAGGAACAAATAGGCTTGTTTTACTCACAAGCAGCAACTTTGACTCCAGAAAGATTTAAGTTAGCAATCTTTAGCTAAGCCTTCAGAGGACAGTCCATCTGGAGAACGTATATTAAGGACCCTGGGTTGAATGCACCAGTCATGTATGATATTGGGCCCACAAGTGTGATGTGGAGCCCTTAAGGATAATTCAAAGTGCTGCATAGCTCTGTGGGCAGAGAAGCTATAAAACTGCTTGTCACAAGCAAGCAAGACACAGGATTACATTTGGACTGAAGAACCAAGCTGCGTTAGAACCAGCCATCAAGCCTTAATGAAAGTGTTAATTAGGATATTACAGAATTTATAGCCAAAATATCCTCTCTGCTAGACATTCCCATTGCTGCACATTTAATTAACTGTTTTGTCATTCAAAAGCCCGGAGAACATTGTGGGTGCACTCTTAGTATATAGCAAGCAAACAACTCTCCATATTTTCTATTCAAGCTTTTTTAGCTTTGATTTTTCTTTCAAAGCAGACAGGCAAGGAACATGTGATTATCAGCTGGTTATAGGAATAAGCACACATTTAATCTACATAATCATCAATCTTCCTTTATGTAAAAGTGATTAGCAAATAGGGTTTTTAAGCAACTGTTTAGTTTACACATTGGCATCCTAGATTAACTTATTTCTAAAACACTTGATTTTTTATCATGCTGCTTAATGATTTGTCCCATGATTTATTGGGTAATATGATGAATCATGTTAGATTTATTGTTTATCCTATAAATAGTGCAACAAATCATTAAACAGTGATAAAACCCAGCGGTTTCATGACAGCGTCCACCTATGGCGTCTTCCTTGTACCACGGGGGGCTACTGCTGTGTGGTGGATTTAATTGTTCTTTGCTTCTCTCATTTTCTCTCTCCTGCTTTTATGACATTAGATGAGAGGGAATCTCCATTTTAATTAAATGGGTCTAGAAAATAATGCTGAAGTCACAATCTGAGATTTCAGCCATATTTATTTTATATACTCTCATACATAAAAGATCAAATTTTTGCTAGGTGCCAAAACCAAATGCATACAATACATGCAATACTCCTCATTATAAAGTCATTAAATGTAACAATAATGCTTCATTTGAGAGCTGCTAAGCTATCTGCTGTCCTTCCTCTCCCTCTTCCTCTTCCTTGTCCATTCCAAAAATGGCAAAAATGTTGGATAAGTTGATCCAGGATCATTATTTGAAGAGAAAGCTTCTTTAGATGTTTTATAAATCAAGTAGAGTTGCCTTTGATAGTTATTCTCCACAACGGTATGGAAAGCTAAAGAGACACATTCTTCTACATGCAGATCTATCTGACATCAGGTTGGGCCAAAGTAAAACTATAGTTGAAGTATCTGACAGTTTCCCATTTTTGCAAATTTTGGGTTTTTCTCCATTTCCGATTTTTATTAATGGGAATTTGAGTAGCTAAACATTTAAACTACTACTGTGTGGTTTGGTGCACATTTCTCCAAGCATATGCATTTTTATTTGCAATTTTGCAAATCCTTTTTCATAATGCAATACATCTTAGAAAATGATTTTTATGATGTGCATTTTTGGAGAATTTTCGCTAATGAGGATTCTTCTGAAATGGTGCTTTGCACTGCACATTTTAGAAAAGTAAACATTTCTAATGACATCTAGGTTTGAAAATGCAAAAAGAATTGAGTTTGTTTTCTTAGATGACCTTGCTGAATCCTTCCTCCAACCATCTATAATATAAAGAAGCTTCCACATGAGCAAGCATCTTAGGCTTGGGCCTGGATTTTGTAAAGGACATGTTGCATCCTCATAGAGACATAATTTGTCTCTGTGGATTTGGAGATTGTGATATCATGAATGGAATCTCTTGGGCTACTAGGCGCAGCTTCATTCCTGATTGGTTAAGATAGTACATCAAGAAGCAAACACTTGAACAACGTTTGAGTTATTAGTTCATCTAGGAGGGTAGATGGCTTAGAACCTTCTCAGAAAAGAACAACTCAGGGTTTAAAACTGATAACTGCTTTTTGAAAATAATGCTGGAACTGCACTTTGCAGTCTTTGGTTTGCCCTATTTATAGGAACCTGACTATGCAATAGTGTTAAAGAATGCATTATGGAATCCAGATAAATCTCTCTTTAAGAGGGTGCATGGGTCATTTCTAGTGCCTGGGCTTTATATGCTCTAGTTCCTGATTTTTGCATCTCTTCTCCAAACCCTGCAGAATCCATTTGATTTGATGTTTTATTCAAGAGCTCAAGGCAATATAGAAAGAGCTACCATTGTCTACCCTAACAACAACCTGTGAGGTAGGTTTTGCTGAGAGAGGGTGACCTGATCAGCCCCCATGACTAAGTGTGAATCAGTGCAACTGGCTCCATAATATTTCTCTTGCTAGTGTCTGTGGAACCTCTCAATCATCCAGGTCATGGTTGTCCCAAAGGTGCTTTTTCCCAAAAGGCAACTGGAGTTTCTTGGTTTTGTTCCTTTAAAACATTTCTCTTCTCATCCTTCAGTTCTGAAGCAGCTTCTTGCTTCATGAGAAGTGAAATGTTTTCAAAGGAAAAACCAAGATAGTCCGGTTGTTTTTGGAAAAAGCATCTTTGGGATATTCTGTTGCTAGTGATGTTGATTTGGAGGAACTAAATAGGCCACTGGACTTTCTTCTTATCAAAGCAACCAAATATTCCTTCCCTTAATCCTACCTACCCACGGCAATGTCCACAGTCTATCTACACAAAGATCACAAAACTACACATTAAAAAAAAAACCTGTTGCCACCCATATCCAATAAAAATGAAATCACCATTGGGTTGATTTGGTTGATGTCCCTATAATTTTTGAATCAAATCTACCTTGATATTATCAGCAATGGCCAAAAAGATCCCTCCCATCCAGGACATAGCACAGAAGAATTGCTTGAGCAGGGTCCGCAAGATTATCTGGGACACCACACATCCTCTTCACGACCTGTTTTCCTTGCTACCTTCTGGGAGGAGGGGGCTTCGTGGTATCCGTAGCAGAACATCCAGATTCAGCCATAGTTTCATTCCCTACAGCATTAACCTTGCGAACTCTCAAGCTTCCTCCTTCCGATATATATTCAAGATGGACAGTATTTAAATATTTATTTGCTACGTATATGTAGGGATGTGGGTCTATACATATGTTGTACATAGTATGTTTAGGTGTGTGTCATGTATGTGTTTCACTTTGAGAGCGGGCAACTAAATTTCATTTTTTGATGTGTGCCGTTGGGCCCACAGTAAAAAAAATGACAATAAAGGTTATCTTATCTTACCATTCCTTTCAAAGGGTGTGCATTGTATACAAAGGCTCTCAGGTCCTGTTTAGCATCCTCATGACAAACCACAGAAGATTTCCTACCAAATGCCTTCCCTGCTGTGCCATCCTTCCCTCAGAAATATCACATGCAGAAAGAGAACATCAACCCAGCAAGATCAACAGGGTAGTGATTTCATCCTGTAGAGCAATTTCCCATTTCTGCTTTTGTTTCCAACCCTGCCAAAGAAAGCTGCGTTCAAAATCGATAATTTATGTTTATGCTAAAGATGTCATTTCTCTCCCTGACTTGGGAGATGATTAACTGACTCCTCTCCATAAATTAGAAAGGGAAAAGGATAGGTATTAGATAAACTGGTAACAAAACAGAATAATTTCATTAAATTAAAGAGATCTCTCATGTTGCAGCACTAGATGGATGGCGAAGAAGTATGTCTAAGGAGTTGGATAGACTTACTAGACAGAGCGATGAAATTTTAGCAGATGTTCATTGACGCATATTTTATATTTCGCTTCAAAGATGTGTGGAAAAGCAAGCTTTTATTTATTTTTTCCCAACTAATTTTTCAAACAAATTTCTGAAGATATTTCAAGTAATCACTAATTTAACCTTTTTTTTTTCTCACTTTGCTAATCGAGCAGTAAATAAAAGTCACTTTCCACAGTCCTAATGTTAGCAATGTTTTTGTCTTGCTGTTTTTATGCTATTCTTGGAAACACCTTTGAGTTAGGTTGTCACTGATGCTTTCCAGAAATGTTTTTGCCTTCCCAGCACAACCTATAGAGCTGGGATTTTCTGACGGTGTCTCATTCATGAACAAGCCAAGGCTGACCCTGCTTAACTTTTCAAGATCAGCCAAAGTGAGCTAAGTACTGACCAAATGAATATCTGCTTTCAATCTTAATTTGTAAGAGTCTGTTTGATGAAAGGACTTCTTTAATAGAGCAGAGAATTTGTGATGAAATTCCAGGGCTAGAGGGAAGGTATTCCTGCAGTTCTATAATTATAAATTGGCTAGAATATGTATCAGTGTTGCAATGGTACAATATCTTTAATTGTCATTTTTTTTTGACTGGTCTACAGTCTCCCTAGGTGCTAATGCACTCCTGAAAACTCAAGGAGCAAATGTTCATCTAGAGCTTTTTCAGAATAGAAAATGTGGGCAGATTACAAGGTAACCAAAAGATGTATGTTAGAAAGTGGGAATGCCAAGAGTAGCTTCTTCTATTATCTCCCATAATAAATGGAAAAATTCTAGTGAGAGACTGAGAAATTGCTAAGTGGGTTTTGGCACAACATAATGCCTTATGGACTTTTCTTATATGTTTCATTAACAAAGACTTGGACAGGGAACTTCTTCTTTCAGAAGATACCCCTTGGATTAGTGAGAGTAGCTATTAGGAGCATGGTTTCTGAGCAGATTCCTCCCAGCCCGAAGTTCCTGGAGAGATCAAGTTAAGGGTTTTTAAAAAATTAGCTGGGAGTAGGCACACTTGTCCATGATGCGGGAAATTAACTCTTACTCTTGGAAAATACAGATGCAACAGAGTGGGGTGTGTGGCAGAAGCATGAGAGAGCAAATAGACTGTTTGCCAGCCCTACAATTACTTTTGTAAGCACTCCAGTATTTGCCCTAATATTTAAGGATTCAGATATATTCATAGAAAACAGCTTTACATAAAGAATGGCTGAAATAAGGGCTGGAACAAACTGCCTAAACTACAGTTAGGAGTGGAGGCCAATGATTTAAATCAATTCAGTCCTTCCTTCCTTCCTTCCTTCCTTCCTCCCTTCCTTCCTTCCTTCCTTCCTTCCTTCCTTCCTTCCTTCCTTCCTTCCTTCCTTCCTTCCTCCCTTCCTTCCTTCCTCCCTCCCTCCCTCCCTCCTTTTTTTCTCCCTCCCTTTTTCCTCCCTCCCTTTTTCCTTCTTTCCTCCCTCCCTCCTCTCGATCTTCTCTATTCACTCCCTCCCCTCCCTCTCTTCTTTCTTTCTTTCTTTCTTTCTTTCTTTCTTTCTTTCTTTCTTTCTTTCTTTCTTTCTTTCTTTCTTTCTTTCTTTCTTTCTTTCTTTCTTTCTTTCTTTCTTTCTTTCTTTCTTTCTTTCTTTCCTCTTTTCCCCCTCTCTATCATTCTCTCTGTTCCCTCCCTCCCTCCTTGGCAATTTGGATAAGACTAAATCTTGAGCTGAAATTCTCAAAGATGAAAGACACAGGTATTTTGCTTGGCATCATGAAAGATGTGATTTTTAGTCCATGGATTTCTCTTTGGGTTGTGACACTTTGCATGTTTTCTTGGGCAGATATCAATGGATGAACATATTCGCCCATCTTTTTCTCCATGTTTCTCCTCTCTTAAGACTGTGCCAAACTCTGTCTTCCAGTTTCCCTGAATTCCGCTTTTTGCAGTGGGTCTGGATTGTTTTCTGCCCATCATCACCTGTTTTGCCTTCTTGCTGTGTAAACAGAGACACTCTTTCATCTAAAGGCAGCACAAAACTTTCACTTGATGAAAAGCCTGGGAAGGAAGCCTTGGAAAGCCCATTGATCCTGAAATGCTGATAGTTGGGTGAGGGGGGGGAAGAGAGGAGCCCAATTACACAACTCTTTGCTTGGTTAATGAATAGTAGCAGTTTCCCATCATGGTGAGCTAACATTTTAGCCATCCTAAAGAACCCTTCAAAGGACTCCACAGGTTTATCATTGAAAAACAGAAGAGAAGAGACTTGTGTCAGCCGCCAGCTGTGTTTTGTCCTCTCTTCTTAGGAAGGTAGCACCTTGGCTGCTGCTCTGCCTTTCTTCTCATTGTTACCTGCATGGCTGTTGGTATTTACTGCATTTTAACACCCAGCAGAGAAAGTAGGACTGGGGTGGTCCTTGGCCTTACAGAAAGGCAGCAGCTGATGAGAGGATCTATTTCCCATAGGTTTCTGAGCTGGTGACTGAAAATGTCTTGTCACTCTATTAGGAAAGACCTGTTGTGATCAATACAACCAAGAGGGCCAGAAAAGCAGCTTTCAGAGTGGGAAGAAATTGGCACATTCCTGGGAATGGTACTCAAGGGAGGTAATCTTTTCCAGGCAGAGTCTTGCCTTCCCTATCCAGTCCTTTGTTTGCACCACCATGCTGCTTATGGAGGAAGAGAAGCAGGCTGCGTTGTGAGAGTCAGACAGATCTCCAGGCTTATTCCTTCAAGGATGCCGTTCTGCATGCTTGGCTTAGATACCTCTTTAGCCACAGAGAAAAGCATAGGGAATATATGTGTTTTGCCAGGTCTTGGTCCAGCTAGCTTTTGGGGAAGATTGACTGGAGGTACGATGACAGGGAAGGAGTTTTGCTAAAAATTAGTACATTCGTTATTGCCCAACAGAGCATTGGGTGAGCCATGGATGGTGTTCAAAGGCAGTGAGGAACAGGTTGGTTAGCGTTTCAGAAGCTAGTTCTCTTGCCTGCCGATGGTATAAACAAAATGGTTACTATGAACTGATTTCATGCAGTGGGAAATTCTGTGTGTTTACTGTTGAAAGGAGAATCCTCTTTCCTTTTTAGTTGTTCCCATATCCAAAAAAAGAGAGACGGGGAAACAGAGAGAATCCCCTAGTTTTGAATAGCTGATTAATTTGCGGATGATCTCAGTGATATCTCTCTTAACCAAATCCCTGAAGGCTTCCTTGACATTTTTTCAGTAGAAGGTATAACTTAATGCAGATTCTGTGCCTGGTGGATTCTACTTGGGTTTTCAGTACTGCTGCTACATGCAGTGGTTTTCAGTGGTCCATAATGAACTTTTCACAGCATCCCATTTTTAATTTTTGTTTGGAAATCAGCAAGATTGCCCTCCTTTGTTTGTGTTGAGCTTCCAGCTGGGATTCACTCACTCGGTATAGCTGTATTCTGGAAAAAAATAAATACTGTGTCTTGAGTTCAGATCTAGTAGTTGTCTTTTCATTAGGATTTCAAGCTAGTAATTTCCAACTAAATGCGAAGAGCTGAGGGAAATTGCTTTGCAGAGATGAAACTTCAAAGTGGGGAGTATTAAAATTGACCCATTCCATATGCCTTGAGATCAACTTATATAAATGGAAAAGAAATTGTTAACTCAGAGAAGAAGTGGCCTTGGGTTTGACTGCAATGGTCCAGATAAAGGGAGATTTCTACCAAGCCTGTGGATTAACCCAAATAATCACAAGAAACTGTACCACCCACTTAGATATGTACTGTATTTGCAGGGTAGTTAGATTGCAATACATTTGACACAATAGAGTAGTGATTAAAGTGTTGGCTTAGGATACAGAGACCCAGCCATTGAAGCTCACTGAGTGATTTTTAAGCTATCCCTTAACCCAGTTTACCTCCTGGAATTGTTATTATAGAGAGAAATCTAAAGAATAAAAAAAAAATAAGTAAATACTACGAGATCACAATCATTTATTGTGAATGAGCACAAGGACATGGGAACCCTTGCAAGTTGCAGAGAACTTATGAGGATTGCATAAAGGCTTCTCTTTATAACATCTTACTTTTGGTGGGATCAGAAGGCCTCTCAAGATGATGAGATAAAAACTTGGAGGACAGAAACCAAAGTCTTACAATGGGGATAACAAAATTATGGGCCAAACTTGCCCAACTTCCAGTTCTCTGGATTTCAGCCGGTGAAATTTCCATCGATTCTGGCTGCTGGGCAAAATCTGGCAACTGAAGTCCACAGATCTGGAGGTTAGATTGAATTCTTTCAGCCAACAAGAAGGTTTGACCATTAGGCTTGCTTACAATCCTCTTGTTGTGCAGTAGATATAAACAAACAAAGCCTTGTGTTAGCATTTTACATCCGTCTCCCTCACTTCAGTTTTTCAGAGGTGTTGAATTACAGCTTCCACAATTCCCAGTCAGCGTGGCTGAAGCGGAATAGGTCAAAATTGTCGCTGAACACATCTGAGGGACACCAAAAAAGCACCTGTATAAGGTAATAGGGAGGGGTGGAGGGCTTTTTAGTGAACAAATGCAAGGAGAGAAAGAGTTTTCACTACAGTCTTGAAAGGACAAAAGAAATTGTTTTCTTTAAAGAGAGAGATGTACTCTTGATGGGTAATGTGCTAAACAAATTAGTTAATTTTTATGAGGGATTTATGAGTGGAGGCTTCAAAATGCCCTGTGTATTTATTTTTTTTTCAAAGAGGCCAACAAATTCTGTAGAATTTGGCAATATGTCCTCAGCCTGGCTGGGTCCTCTCTATGTACACAGCCCTCATTACGGTGATGATTTGAAATCTTTGAAGAAGCTTCAGAAATGATGAAGCCAATGTGGAGGAATGCTGCACAAATGACATTGTGAGGCAGCCAAAACCCGAAGGGAAAGCGCGGTGGAGCACATCTCTTTTGAAAAAGAAAGCTACCCCAGAGGCACAATTACAGGCAGTAGATTTATGGAGTGGCAATGGAAAAAGAGTATACAGAATCACTACCCTCTTCCTCCAGTTCTGGACAGCCGAAAGCAAGCGAGAGAAAGACACTCTCTTCCCTCTCCCCCTTTACACACACACACACACACACACATTAAAACAGCAAGGCAAAACTTTCCATGCGCTCACAAGCATGGGGTATTAATTTATGTCACTGTGATTAATAACAGTTGCTATTCAACAATAGATGCTGATAAACTATCATGTTTATAATTGCATGCACAAAGCTATATCTAAATGGAAGGGGGGGGAAGGGTTGGGAGAAGGGAGAGTGAGCGAATGAAATAATCCCTGTTACACTTCTACTCTTTTTACTCTTCTTGAATAGAGTATATGGGTTCGCCATGCCTCCATTTCTAAGGTCTAACTTTTACTAGGGGTCTTAAGAGATGCCAGGTGACTCTAAGGATCCCAGTTCTCTCCTTGGGAAGTGATTTGGGGTTTGCCCCCTTTTGTTTTATTCACTGGCATTTAGTTCTGTGGTGAAGTCACCGCTGAAATGATTCACTGCTAGTTGAGGGATTTAGGTCATATTTGGTTAAGGGTGGTCAACCTTAACAGCTTCCCTCAGCAAGATTGGTTTTTTCCCCTGTCCACAATTTATCCCTTGGGGTCTAAAAATACAGGAACTGAATCACAGCAGGCAGGATGCTATGCCCTTCTAGCTTAGTTGTGTCTTATTGGAAGGGCAATACTTATGGCTACATTACATATGGCTCAGTGTTCACTGTAGTTAAGTATTCACTTAACCCAGGCAAACAACAAACAGTAACTAGCTATGGCTTGCCAATCCCTCCAACTACTTAGAGTCAAAGTAAATGTCACATAGAAATTCAACTCGTGTGCCATCTTGGATCTCTTATCAAACTTTGAACTAACCAGTAGTCTCTTTCTCTTTAAGTGATTTACACCAAGAGAGCATGGCAACTCAACTGGGTCAAGAACTATTTTATCTCTTTCCTCCAGCTTTTATTTTCAAAATAAAGTTCTTTGTAGACACACCTGGGGGAACAATTCTGCTTTGGATCCAATCCAGCACTTACACTACTTTTCTAGAGGACCAAAGTCTATTGATTCATAATCTAACTATAGGTCTCTAGGATTACAGTGGCTCGCTCAGTTAGGACACTGGGTTGGAGGTTAGCAAGCCCGTGTTTCAGACCCAAATGCTGCCATGAGGTGAGTTAAGCTCCTGTCCTTTGCTTCAGCTCCTGCCAGGGACATGAACGGAGCCCCCAATTTGGCATCCCCTGGGCAATGTTGTGTCACCGGCTAATCCTTTCAACCTGGAAGCATCTTGGTGCTTCTGACATGAGCTTGGTAGCTTCTGATGCTACCATAGATCCAACAATATACCAAACTATATTCATCTTAATCAAGAAGAATGGTTATGAAATAAGGTTAATTTTTATAACCACATGTAAACATGCTTGTAAGTATGGACAACAGAGTAAGCCTAACCAAAATACAGTCAATGCTTCTTGGCACAGATCTTGAAGTTACAGTATCCTTTTCAATGGAAAGGAACAAATAGGGCAGGTTGGGAGATCAGTGAACACAGCTGATTGGGGTGCAGAAAATGCCATCTGTCTGGTCTGCCCCAGTGCTATGGGTTCACTGGTCCTTTCTTCATTTGAACAGAGGTTCAAGATGGCACACAGGTTGAATTTCTATGTGACATATGCTTTGATTCTAAGTCCCAGCAAGATCCCAGAATTCTAAATTCTGTCTAAATTATTGAATGTAGGTGTTTTTCCGTTTAGAAGAAACTGTGGCTTCACAAACCATACTGTGCAAATCTGTGGCTCGCTTCATTCATTGTGCCTTATGTCAACCAATTTAAACAAAGCATGGCTTACTGAATTATATAAACACTATCTAAGCCTCCTTCCATTAAGTTGTTATAAACCTGTAAGTTCACTGGGGCAATATCAATCTTGGTTAAGACAGTTGTTGTTTCTTATCTCCCCATGGGTTGTGGGAGGGGGTGGAGAGATGCAGGAAAGTCTCAAATGAAAGAGCATGAATCATGACATTACAGTGCAAATTCTACCCCTTTGTATCTGTGTCATGATATTTTACTAAAAACTAATTCTGAATATTATGGAGAATGACATTGGGAAGGAAGGAAGGCTACCCAAAGCTTCTAGGGTAGTGGCGGTGGTGATTCCTCTCAACAGTGCTTTAAGCAAAACGACTCTTCAAAACTCTTTTCCTAAGCAATGACTTCTGCTTCTGTTGGCTAAATGAAACTACCACATTAATTCCCTTTTCATTGCTTCTGAACCTCCAACATAGCTAGTAACCAAGACAAAACATCTTCATCTGCTTGTAATGCAGCAGAACATGGGTAGAAAGTCTTCCAAGACTTCAATTTCTTACTGGAAAGATCAGAAAGTGGTTTATGCCCATGTTGTGTAGACGCACACAAGTCTCTTTTGCCTACTAGATATGCCAGATACATCCCAGAAGCACCAGGGAGCATCTCAGTGAAATAGATTGTGTCTTCACTGCACCTTGTCAGAATGAATTGTGTCTCCTTTGTGATGTGGAGCACTTCATTGAAGTGAAGTCTTGCTGCTTCAGAGATACTGACTGGGCAACCTCTCTGAGAAATATCCGTTCCTACTCAGTCAGTGGCTGAGATTCTGAACGGCACATTTTCTAAAAGGTCTGAGTGACTTAATATGTCAGGTGTGATCGGAAGGCCCAAAATATCTCTTACCTTTCTCCTTTTACTACTTCTCATTCCATTTGATGAAAAAGAATGCAATCTTAATGTTTCTTCCAAAGCAGAAGCTATTTCCCCAAAGTTCTTGGGAGTAAAGAGTAATATTCTTGCCCCTTGTTTTGGCAGTGAAAACTACAAAGTCTGTGGCAGCCCAGCTTTATGTCAGACATGTTCCAAGACTTGTTTGAACTGGGATGTTGTCTTCTATCCCAGCAGTCTCCTAGGATAAAAGTCAGAAGGACATAAGTCTTATTTTGACTTGGCAAGATGACCACAGATGTCTGATCATCTTTTGAAAGTAGAGAAGCAATATGAGCCCCTTAAGAAGATGGTTCCTACAACATCCGGTGGTTCAAATTACCACTGCAAAAAAGCTCAGCAGACTCCCTTCAACCCCAAGCAATAATATGATTGAAGTCATGGCCAATATATTCAAACCTTCCTATATTCAAAACTTCAGATTAGAGGAGAAAGGAAATTTCCAGTTGAAGTTCTTCATATCTCATGGGTGACCTGATGGGAGAATTAGATAATCTAAAGGAAAATGAGAGCGATCTGGTGTATAAGTTCTGCATAGTCAGGGGAAAAATGCTTCTTTGATTGGAATGGGTCAAAAACTTGAAAGGGACCCAGATAGGAGATAAACAAAAACTACGGCACCGTAACAGCCTTTTAAAATTGGAATCTCTTGCTTCCTCGCTGTACTTGCTGAGTAAGTTGCTATATAATCATAGTCAAGCCACTGTTTTTTCAATGCTTCCTTGGAAGATTTACAATATTGTTCTATAAGCTATTCATCTCCCAACTGGAGATTTCCCATTGGAGAAAGCTCCCTTGCTCTCTGAAGTAGATTGGCAAGTCACCCTAAGAATCCTTGAGCTTGAGAGAGATTCTCTCAATGTCACTTCCTCTGGATGCAGAAAATTTGGGGAGTGAACTGCCAGCGGTTCATGGTTTAGATTTTGGATGTGCAATTGAACAAAGCCTACCAGTGAAAGACAAGGTTGTTTTTTTTAAAAAAAAAAAGTCTAGTAGGGAGCAGAACTTCTCATGAATAAAGATTTACTTAGAAAGAGGAAGTTTGCAAAAGGTTGTCTAATAACTTCCAGCCGAGCTTTGGATGAAGGTCTCAAGTTTAAAAACCTTTGGTTTCCAATTAGAAAAACCTGCTTGCTGGTCCTCAGTTGGCCTTACACGATGCCTTGTTGGCTTCACTAAGCTTCATCTGGGATTTGCTTGAGCCAGATAAGAACTGGGCCTAAAGCATGACATGGTATGAGAATGGTGCAAGAATCTAGAGCCATTGGTTTTGCTGTTGGGCAAAAAAAGGAAACAAAACAACAAAACAATCTTCACTCAAACTTAACTGGAAAAGGTTCACAGTAGGGTTTTTTGTTTGTTTGTTTGTGTGTGTGTGTGTAGGAATTCTTGTATTTCTGAATGTCTCTATCAAAGGCTGAATTATGAAACAATCTGTCTGCTGTCTCTATCTCTAGTTGTTCTACTTATAGTATCTATAGTAGTGTGTACATAGTGTAAACTCTTGCAGAATTAATGTGCCATATATTAAATGTGGTATGGTACTTGCTTTTAATTGGTGTTGGTGAATATGGTGGAGAAATTGGAGCAGATATAGGTAATTTTCATTTAAAAAGTCACCCTATGCATGTGAGGAAGCATTATCTAAACGTGGTGTTGTAGATGCTGCTTTTTCAGTATTTTAGGTGTTAGAGGGGAACCTAACCTTGTTGTATTCCTGAATATATCACTCCAAATTTCATGCAGTTTCAAAATTGAGTAGGTAATTGAGTAGTAAGAATTCTCTGATTCTTACTAAATGAAATTCTGGAAATCTTCATATTTGATTCTTGAAATTTCACTGTCATGGAACTCTTTTCAAAAACCTTCTCCTTTAAATCCTACTCATCCACTCTGCGCAACCAAGTTAAAAAAAAGTATTTAATGTTCTCTTTAACAATGATCATGCACATTCCAAATCGGATTAAATTCAGCATAAACAAGTCTAGGGCCTTATCTTTTGACTTCTGTATGAATGAAACCAGTAACAGCACTCCTTGATTCTTTCTTTAATAGCCTTTTGTATTTGAGCATGGACATATATTTATCAATTTATCAAGACAGCAACATTAAATTAAGTGTCACTTATTGGTCTGTATATATAAGCATCCTAGAAAAGCAAATAAAATACTCTCACCTTTTGCTCAGGACATACTTTTTTTCTTCTTCTTCTTCCAGGAATGCAAGAAAACATATTGGGAAATAGAAGTATACATGCAAGAAAATTTAGGGTGATCTTTTTTTTAGGGTGTGTGTGTGTGATTGTGCTAGTAGAGACATGGGAATTTAAAGCTTAATCTCATGATTTGCAGGTAGCACCAAGTACCTCTGCTGGTCAAAACAAAAGATGCAACGGAAGGGTTCGGTTCTTAAGAGCTGCACATATTTCTCGTGGGGGGAGGAGGGAGAAGAAAGAGCTGCATTTTTCATTGTCCCTACACCTCTGAAAGTGAATTAGCCAATACAGATTTGATAAAGCTTATAAACCCTCTGGAGCAGATTGTGACAGTTTGCTGGCTGGGGTTTTGTCTTCTGCCAGTTACTCCTTGATAGTGGCACTCTTTATTTATGCTTCAGTACCATGTTATCCTCTGGGCTTCAAACAGAAGGGACCTGTCGGTGAGTGTTTTGGATATAGTGTTAGAAAACCCAACCAGAGCAAAGCGCACGCAACATTGCCCAAGATCCTTTTCAGTCAGTTTTGCTTCCCTTGTAAAAGAATTTCCTCCTTTCTTCCCCCCTCCCACTGCAACACCCTTAGTGCTATATACACCAAGCATAGCTTGAGGTGATGTATATACCTGTGCCTCCTCAAGAGAGTGGCACAATACTGTTGGAAGAATCCAGGAGAAATCAGAATAAATGTTTTAAATGGTGGAGGTTAAATCGATAAAAGCAGCGGAATACTCTTTTCCTTACCTTACAGAGAAGAGCAACAAAGATGATTAGGGGACTGTAGGCTAAAATTTATGAAGAACGGTTGCTGGAATTGGGCATGTCTAATCTAATGAAGAGAAGGACGAGGGGTGACATGATAGCAGTGTTCCAATATCTCAGGGGCTGCCACAAAGAAGAGGGAGTCAAGCTATTCTCCAAAGCACCTGAAGGCAGGACAAGAAGCAAGGGATGGAAACTAACCAAAGAGAGAAGCAACCTAGAACTAAGGAGAAATTTGCTGACAGTTAGAACAATTAACCAATGGAACAACCTGCCTCCAGAAGTGGTGAATGCTCCAACACTGGAAGTTTTTAAGAAGAGACTGGACAGCCATTTGTCCGAAATGGTATAGGGTTTCCTGCCTGAGCAGGGGGTTGGATGAGATGACCTCCAAGGTCCCTTCCAACTTTATTATTATTATTATTATTATTATTATTATTATTATTATTATTATTATTATTATTATTATTATTATTATTATTATTATTATTATTATTATTATTATTATTATTATTATTATTATTATTACCTTCACTCCTGTATTTCATACCAGCTCATCCAGGGATTGTTATATTTACTGGCAGAAATAAGATCATGAGTTAGACCAGCTGGTTAATAAACCTGTGCTTTAGAACCTCATAACATGCAAAGCAGCCGAATAGGTAAGCAGGTAAATAGGTTAAAAAAGTGATCTTGCAGCCCCAGAACTCTTAAAAACCATGGATGCATTCTGGAAGGTTAATTTTTAACAGAGCCTAAGGAGTTAACTGTTAAATCCATGGGGAGTATTAACTACATTTGATTTTATTTAAATATAAATTGAATTAAGTTTAGTTTGTGTTTTAGTCCAATCCACTGTTTTCTGGGGCATTTTTTTCCCAGCAGGTCCAGAGTTTACAGTCTGGAAAAAGTTGTGCATCTCTGATTGATTTTTTTTAAATATAGTCTGTAATGTTACAGTTAATATAACATACATACATACATTTCAGTTTGGTTTGATGCTGAATGCTGTCAAATTTTCTGGGAAAATGAGCATTTTGGTTTCCCCGTATTTATTCGAAGGCTTGTTCAATTGTAAACGTATCCTAAAATGAGGGCCCAAAAATTCATTTCATATTTTATTTTGTTATTGTGGGCGATGGTAACACCTTGGTGCTAATATTTGTTCATGTTCTTCTTCCCCGAGCTTCCTGGGCTTAGGGCTTTGCAGATGTCAACAAAGAATGGTATATATGTATATATGTATGTATTCTTAATTATACTAAAAATCCGAATCCCGGGTAAACACATGTCGTAAAGCAAATAAATAAAAACGATCACCAGGATAAAAATCTTAAAACAAAGATCGTTTAATTTACAAAGCTGAGCTTTCATCGGCCACACTGCCGACATCATCAGAGCATATAACGTAAGATTTGGGAGTCCGTTCTTATATGACTGGCTGTTTCTGCACCCGGGCTCTCGACCTAGTCATCGGTCCGCTCATCGGCGCCGGGTACACCGTTTTTAAAGGGGCCGTTTCCAAAGGTATCCTCTCTCCTCCAGTTGCTGTTGTTCTTAGGGTATGTGTGTTGGTGCTAGGGGGTCGAGTGTCAGATTGCTCCTGCTCCTCCCATTTTGTGCTGGGAGATCGGGTGTCAACCCGTTCTTGTTTCTCCCCCCCCATCCCCATGGTCCCGGTGATCGTTTTTATTTATTTGCTTTACGACATATGTATGTATGTACGTATGAATGAATGTATGTGTGTATGTGTGTCTCTTCTTTAACGTTATGCATCTAGGACAGGTGGGATGGGAATGTAAGTTTTGTTGTCTTACTCCTGTGGCTTTTAGTTTGCTAATATGTTTTTATTGTTTTTATAATGTGGAAGCCACTCTGAGCAAATTCCTTTCTGGACAGAGAAAATGGTAAAATATTTTTAAATTGCTTTTCTGCAGGGTTTTGTCACTTCTGATGCCATCATGCTTTCTGTAGGGTTTGGGTTTTATTACTGGGCAGGTAAAGTTAGGCATGCTGATATGCTTGTAGGAATAGACATTTTACAGAGTTTCCTTTTTATGTCTAGTTTCCTCGCCTTTCCGCCCCATCCATGATGGACAAGACACGAGGCATCCTCAGAACTGAACTTGTCTTGGAGTGTGACATTTTTCCCCCCTTATCTCTTTTTCCACCACGCATAGTTCATTTTCTCTGGCCTTTCTTTCTCTTTTAGTTTTCTTTTTATGCAATCTTTCTTTCTCTTTCCACCATTTCCAGAAAACATATCCTACCAGGTGTTCTTAAGTAGGGTCTTTTAGGGGTGAAATAGGTGTCTTAAAACTTACAGACACTTAAGGTAGCCATTTTATTCTTCCATGTAATCCAAATGTATCTCAACCCCACCCATTTCTCAAGAGAGCGCTTCACATCATGTCCCTTTGCGTTGATAGAAGTTGCTTACCCTACACCAGGGGTAGGCAACCTTGGCTCTTTTATGACTCGTGGACTTCAACTCCCAGAATTCCTGAGCCAGCATGGCTGGCTCAGGAATTCTGGGAGTTGAAGTCCACGAGTCATAAAAGAGCCAAGGTTGCCTACCCCTGCCCTACACTAATTCTCTCACAGGCCTTGGGGACAAGGATTCCCCCATTTGTCTTGTTTTGATACTGATGAGTTGATATTGTGTTCTTCCAGTCAGTTGTGTTCCTTTTTATATTGGTTTTTTAACTGCAAGCTGCCTAGAGATATCTAGGATTTGGCAGTCTTGAAATTTGATATACTAATATTTAAAAGAATGGTGTTGTTGATAAAAACTTCATTCATATCTGCATCTTCATTCTCCAGAGGTTATCCAGGAAGGCAAAAGTATGGACTGAATTTAGGAACCCTCTGTCTACTGCTGGCAACTGAAGCTTTTTGTGTTGCTGGATAGATATGACTGAATAGTTTAGTTTTCATCAGGTGCTGCATGATATCACCTAGCTTGGGGATTCTGGTTTTAACAACAGTAACACAATCACCTTGTGCTTAATGTTTCTTATTATATGTCTTCTCCAAACTGGTCTCAATGGAAGCCCACCTCCATCACTCAAGCCCTTGTTAAGCTCCTGAATGACAGCCCAAAGCCTGACTTGCATTTTGGTGAGAATGTCTTTGTGCTGAAGATGTTCAATGCGTGGTCTAATGGATTGCTTTGGATTGCCCGCAAATACATAATTTCCAGCCCAGCTTCCAAACAAAACCAAATCAGCTTTGACTCTGCAAAATGTCGATGAATTCTTCAGAGTAAATCAGCTCTGTCAGGCTGATGTGAAGCCGTCACCTTTTCGTGACATAATATAATATGAAATGATATTGAACAACATGCGTTTGGCACTAAATTGTTAGCGGGTTTTAGTTTTGACAGCAGCAAGTTTATTGCTTTAATCCCAAGGTCTTTTAACCCTCTTTGACATAAATTGAGGTTGGCTTTTGCGGAATGGGTGGGTGTGGGGGGAGGGGAAGCCTCCATTTTGCTCTCTCTCTCTCTCCCTTTACCTAAAACTACTTTTAACAATTTATGCTCATACATCAGACACTCATTTTGAATGACAAAATGAAGGCGGGAGGGGGAGGGAGAAAGGAAGATCTATTAGAATAGAATGAAAAAAGGGTCAGCTTGGGTTAAGCAATATATGTCTGTCTCAGCAGGCACATCACTGCTATTGCTCTGGGTGGCTACAAATTCTAGATTGTAGGAATTGCATTCCTGGAACCAAATACAGGTCAAGCTATAAGTTGGGTGCTCCTGGTTTTATTGTGGTGACTCTCTTAGATAAATTCCAGTGAGATTATCTTGGAGAAAGCTTTCAAAGTTGCTATTTTGGAAAAATACAGAATCCAAGCCCTTGAATCCACTTCATGTTGGATTATTTATGCTATATTAGTTTTCTAATGTAGCTGGCCTGTTTCACATAAACACTTCCTGAACTAGAAAATACTGCATTGAAGCTAGTTCTATCTGCAGTTGGGTTACTTTCCACTCCAAATAACTTTCTCTCTCTGCGTAATGAGACATTTGGGAAGGGAAGGGAAGGGAAGAAGCAACACTATCAAAGGAGTTGGCCCATGATGAAACCAAACACATATGGGATTGAAGTTGCTGAAATTGGGCTTCCTTAGTGGTACATTTGGATTACAACCCACATTGTGGAGCCCTTCTTATTGTGCTACTACAATCACAAGAACCTTTCTGTTACAGCCTCCTTGACACAATACTCTTCCCCTTACCTTGAAGGCAAAGATGACATGTTGAAATGTAGGAAGGAAATGTTAAGAATAGACTGTGGAATGTCTAAATGTCTGTGAAGATCATGCAGGTCATGGGTTTCCAGAAGGCAACTGAACCTTCTTGATTTTTTTCTTTAAAAACATTTAACTTCTCATCCAAGAAGCTTCTTCGGTGAAATTGTTAGAGAATTGAAACTTGTTGGTTAGATTTTATTCTAAATACATTGCCTAATATACCTTGCTCTGACATGGTGTCCTATTTTCTGAACTTTCTGGAAAATATATCTACATTTATGTAAGTGGTCTGGGGCCCATTTTAACTTTGCTTTGCAAAATAAGCCACATCAGCTTGGGAACTGTGTCTGCTGTGGTATGCCTGAATCCTAATAATTGGGATAAGAAAACTAGAAATAGTTGGAACTTAAAAACCACAGCACCAGACTGTGGGCTGAATCAATCTTTCTAAAGGAATGAAGCTTGCCCATTCTTAGAGAAATGGATGCAAAGGTTTTGGAGTTAAATTTTGATGTTTTTAAGGCATGTGAGCGCTTGTAACTCAAATGTTTTGGTCAGAATTAGATGTCAGATAACATTTGCTGCAGGCAAAGGGCTGCTTACGCTCACTCTAGAAAGCCACTCACAGAAAGCCATTCCCGGTGATGAAAAAATTGGCTTCTGAATTACGCATTTTGATTTCTCTTCCCAAACTGGAGTTTATAAAGAAATGAGAGCAGGCTGATTTGTTTGGCAATCCAGTATCTGCCTTTTAGCAGTGGTGGGAACTATCAAATGCTTAGGGTGATAATTTTTTAGAGAGAAATCACGTTTTGCTTTGTGAAGAAGAAGGAACAGTCTGGTCCAGTGTGACTCAGGATCTGGAATTTATCTAAGTGCAGTTCAGTCAAGCTCCTAATATATATATTTTTTCCAGCCTGTACTGTCACAAAAGCAGTTCAAGGAGCAAAATGACTGCCTTGGACATCTGAAGCCAAATGTGGACAAGGGCAGATATTTTTTTCCCTAGCTAATCCTGAACAATGGCACAGAATAACAGAGCTGGAAGGGACCTTGGAGGTCTTCTAATCCAGCCCCCTGCTCAAGAAGGAAACCTTATACCATTTCAGACAAACGACTGTCCAATTTCATCTTAAAAAACTCCAGAGATGGAGCACCCACAATTTCTGGAGGCGAGTCATTCCACTAGGTCTGCATTAACAGAGGGATGATCTAACTCAGGACCCTTTGCCTCCTGAAATGAACCCAATATCTTGAGCAGGACCATTACTACCTGACATGGAAGAAAGTTTCTTAAGATTACACAGTTCCATAGTCCTCTGGACAAAAGTAAAGCAACTCTCTGCCTGCCAAAAAAACTCTGCCCATTCCTGGTAAAAGCTAATTACACTTAATGATTTAATCATCCTTCATAGGATGTTTAGATGCAGAGCCTCAATATCCAGCTCAAACTTCTATTTCAGGGAATCTCTTAAAAACAGAAAGGAAAAGCTCCCATCCAATTCAGTGGATGACATGATGAAAATTGATGTGTCAAAAGAACAGAATGCACACAAGTCGTTGGTGTGACAAATGGAATTGTTATGTTGGTGTATTTATTTTCAGCAGGTATAATTCCAAAGAGAGAGAGAGAGGTGGGGGGGGGGAGAGACAGAGAGAAACAGAGAGAATGAAAGAGAGTGAAAGGGAAGGGGAGGTGGACTTCATTTTTATAGGCAGGTAATAATAACAGATATTAACTTTGACTATTCATCCATGCGCTAGGAGACTCTCAACTGATGTTTAACGGAGGGTACCCTAATTACTTCAGTTTTGTGCAGTTCTCTCCTCTCCCTTTGACACGTTGTGTAAGTCTCTAGGATGAGCAAACCTGGCCAGCCCCACAAATCTGTTCAAGTAAACACTGATGCCAGGTTGTCACCTAAAGAAAGGAGCTGCTCCTTTCCCATCTGAATGGCATGCCTTCACCAGGTGCTTTTTACCTGACAAGTCCTCCACCATCATCGGCCTCTGGCAGAAATCATGGGACCCCAGAGTCTCTAAGCATCATTCTGATCTCTGAAGCATTTAATACAGCCACAGCAAAGCTTTCAATACACTCCTGCCTTCCTGTAAGTGCTGCTGGCGTGAATTCAACAAACATTTCCAAATCCTGACAGGATATAACTTGGGGAATTCAGAAAGAGGGAGATGCGTATGAATTGAGATCTTGTCCAAGGCATTAGAGAGCAGCATTCACTTTTGGACAATTGGAAGCCGAGACAGTGACTGTCTAGCAGTGCGGGCTACCATTCCTTCGGTTCTCAATTAACTTTATTTATCAAAAGCTTAATTTAACTTTGAAAGGGGCAGTGGGAACATTTCCATCTCTTCACACACACACACACACACACACACACCCATTCCAAGTTTATGACTGCCTTAAGGGGTCAGTAGTTACCTTTTCAGGAGATAAAACTTCATTTTAATTTTCATAAACAGAAATGGAGGATATGAGAGTAATAAGAGGATTATTTGCTAACTCCTTTGGATTGTTCAATGTCTTGCCTTTCTGGATTTGTTGCAAAATGGAACAACTGTACTGTCTGGATACATTAATCCATTGCATCTAAAGCAAGTAAAAAGGATGATAAATATTTTAAATCTGGTTGTCCAAAGAAGTGTTTTATTTAAGGAAAGATGATAATTAGTAATTGGTTTTTTATTCAGCTTTTTATCCAGTGACCTGTCTGTTTCTATATCAAACTTCTTTTGAAAGATGAGCTAACATTGTTCTTGGATATATATTTCTCTGAAATATACATTTTCATTCTAAAATATCCATTTAGCTCTGTTTTAACTTAAAATGTGTGCTTTATGGTCGATGTTTATGAATAATGATCTGTGTTGCAAAATCTGTAGAACAATCACTTTCTTGGTTATATATTCCAGCTGAATTTCTCTATTGGCTTTATTTAGATTCCTTGGATTTGTTGTGGAACAATAAGACTGAAAGATGAGATTCTCTAACTAGAAAGCTGTATCCTCAAATATTTCTATTCATGATGTATTGCAGGCTAATTCTATAGAGTGCCAGCAGTTCAATCCTGACCGGCTCAAGGTTGACTCAGCCTTCCATCTTTCCCAGGTCAGTAAAATGAAGACCCAGATTGTTGGGGGCAAATATGCTGACTCTGTAAACTGCTTAGGAGAGGGCTGTAAAGCACTGTGAAGTGGTATATAAGTCTAAGTGCTAGTGCTATTGTCCTTCCTTCCTTCCTTCCTTCCTTCCTTCCTTCCTTCCTTCCTTCCTTCCTTCCTTCCTTCCTTCCTTCCTTCCTTCCTTCCTTCCTTCCTTCCTTCCTTCCTTCCTTGTGGTTAGAAAGCAGTATTGCAGGCTAATTCTGCTTACTGCCAAGAGTTCGATTCTCACCAGCTGAAGGTTGACTCAACCTTCCATCCTTCCAAAGTCGGTCAAATGAGGACCCAGATTGTTGAGGGCAAATATGCTGACTCTGTAAACTGCTTAGAGAGGGCTGTAAAGCACTCTGAAGCAGTATATTGCTATTTATCTCAAATAAAAAATGAGACCAGAACACCTCCCCTCTATTAACCAACACCCAGATAAGCAGGGATTAACACCAGACAAATGATGAAGCACACACACACAAAAAATACCCACAAAAATACCCTAAACAAGGAATTACCAAGGGGAAAAAAACCCCACCCCCACTAACATTGACAGGAAGCGAATCCTGCATTTGCTACTGGATAT
The DNA here is from genome assembly GCA_023970755.1 of Azemiops feae. NCBI lineage: Eukaryota > Metazoa > Chordata > Lepidosauria > Squamata > Viperidae > Azemiops > Azemiops feae. Next base: position 1,155,193 of record JALGBA010000169.1, on the reverse strand, counting down.
GAACAGGGAGAAAACCCCACCTTCACTTTTACTGATGATGCTACCTAGTTGGATAATGAAACATCTGTAAGAAAACCAAGCTCAGTTACCATCAAGAGCTCCATATCTTTTATCATTTCCCTTTTGGGATTAAAGCAAAAAAAAAAAAAAAGTAGTAAGGAAACCTGCAGAAATCTGTTTTGTCTTAGCCTCCCATATACCTTTGGCTAAACAGAACTTTTTTATATACATAAAAAAGTGATATAGTATTACAAATGTTTTGGCTTAGTGGAGATCTGTTTGCATACCAGTCTTATATGTAGGAGAATGCTGGGAAGCCTGACATTAAAACGAATATTTTCTTTTCACTTAAGCCCTTTTTATAGGGCAGGAAAGAAAAGGGAATGTTTTGCTACAAAAGCACCTTCCCCCATCTGGAAAAAAAATGGCTTTTTGGACTCTATTGTGGCTCATTGTCTAAAAATAGGATGAAGACAAATTGTTATCATTTGCGAAAGCCCATGGCAATAATGATAAATGAACAATTTTTTTTTTTACCCTCTGAAGTCATTGCTTAAGGCTTTCTCTGGGATCAACAATGTTAAACTGCTAAACTTGCCTCATCTGCATTTGCAGAAGGTTTACAAATGGCTTTGTAAACAATTTTAGCCAGAGCGTTAATCTCTCTTCCACAAGTAGGGCTTGCATGATCTATGATTGATTTGCAATTTAAAATGACACTGAAACCCCAAAACAGATATGAGAGAAACTTTCAATGAATAATGCTTTGGTTGACAAGAAAAGATAAGGCACATCTTTCATCTGATAGTGGGCTGTTTTTGATAAATATTGTTCATAATGGAGAATCTTGAAACCATTAATGTGTGGATAGAACATTACTAGTTTCTGACTGGAAGCTATAAGCCTGTTTTCCTCAGCCAGAGCAGTTAGTCGAGAGCGCCTTCAACCATGTATCTTGCTTAAAAACATACAGATGCCGTCCAGCAATTCTTCTCCTCACTCCATTAATTGGCTCTTTCAGGTTCAAATCTGCACATGCAAGAACGGTATAAATGCTGCTTTATTATGGGCTGGATTCAGTGGTATTGATACAAGAGAAAAGAGGTTCCAGCCAAGGGGAGGTGTGCAGACTGGTTTCAGAGAAAGGACCATTATCACAGAGATGGGAAGGAATGAGCCTTTCTTTAGGCAAAGTGAAATCGTGGCCCTTTGGGAAGACAATTTGGGGTCTTCTGGAAGGACAGCAAAAGAATGACTTGTTTGAAGACTGTACAGGTAGCCCTGGACGTACAACTACAACTGACCCCCAAATTTCTGTTGCTAAGCGAGACAGTTGTGAAGTGAAGTTTGCCACAGTTGTGAAGTGAATCACTTGCAGTTGTTAAATTAATAGCACGGTTGTTAAGTGAATCTGGCTTCCCCAATGAGTTTGCTTGTCTGAAGGTTGCAAAAGGGGATGACATGACCTCAGGACACTGCAACCGTCATAAATCCATGCCAGTTGCCAAGCATCTGAATTTTGATCACGTGACCATGGGGATGTTGCAATGGTTGTTCAATGTGAAAAATTGTCATAAGTCACTTTTTTTAAAGTGCCGTTGTAACTTTGAACAGTCACTAAATGAACTGTTGTATGTTGAGGACTCCCTGTAGTGGCTTTGGGCAGAAAATTTGGAGTTTCCCGGAAAGACAGCAAAATAATTATTTGTTTGAAGAATGCATTATTTCGTTTTTACTTCCAGGAGTTATGATAGCGGTATTCTATTCTATTCTATTCTATTCTATTCTATTCTATTCTATTCTATTCTATTCTATTCTATTCTATTCTATTCTATTCTATTCTATTCCAGCTCTATTTCTATTCTCTAAGGAGCCGTTGCAGAATTCTGGTAATTCCTGTGCATTGCACATGCTTTCTACTTGCGGTGAGATCAACATTCAAAATCATGTGCCTTTTTAAAGACACGTAGTACAATGGGCTGGATGGTCTTCTGTTTGGTAGGAAGCCCTGTTTCTATCAGTTCTTGTTTTGATACTGGACAGATCTAGTAGCAGGTTGTTTTCCTGATGGTGTGACAATAAACACTCCTGTTCTTGCTCCTCAAAAATGGTTTTTTTGAGGAGCAAGACTTTTGGAGCAACTACTATTGATGAACGACTTCTATCTTTCTTGATTGTTGGAAGTTGAAGTTAGTACAGTTGCTAATTTCTGTTGCATAATTTGCCATCATACTGAAGCTCTGCTGGCTGCCTAAACATCCTGATGGAATAACAACACTGGGAGATATTCCTTCATGAGATTTTTGCTTTGGGATTTAACTGAAATATGAGAAAGCGGTGGATGAAGACCACTGACAAACTATTGTATTCCCAAAACCAGGGTATTATTCTCTGGAGACAATGATCACAAATACTCATTGGCAAGAATGTATGTACTTGGTGACCGATGTCATCATGCAAATAAGTAATAGCATTATTGGTATGAAGAGGTCATGTTTGTGCTGTCACTTTGACATCAGGGGTTCTTACAGATGTCTATGTTCATAGACAAATTCATTCACAGCTTTATAATTAGGGGCAAGGACACCACGCTTCACATGCACAAATTTCATCAGTGTTCTTTTCTCCTTGGAAGGAAATTGTGGATATATATGTATCTATCTATCTATGCATGCATGCATGCTTTATGTACCTGTATTTATAGATTATAGATACCTGCACACACTCCTGCCTGGCACTGATGCAAATACTATCAAAGTCCACAGTAAACCCTTTTTCTGCCAAGGTATGCCTGTCACCTTGACAGACGTTTGTAATTATGAAAAAAAATGCAATTATGAATGCGTCTAGCATGCAGCATTGTCCTTGAATGTTTCTTTGGCACTGCTGTGTCTTTGTATTGGTACTTGGACACAAGGCCAGTGAACAGAGAGTAGAGATCAAGAAGCAGAATGGATAAATAGAGCTGCCCATGTTTGTTCATAAACAGTCTATAGCTCCTTTCCATCATTTGGCGACGAGGCCTATTCATTGAAGAAAGTAAAGCTGGTGCTGCTTAAATGAATCAAAGTGGGGTAGGTCACTTGGCTGGAAGTAGGAACAAGAGGTTTGAAAACCATCCATAATTGCTAGTGAGGAGGCTCTATCATTTTGCTTTGTCCTTGCAGTCAAGATTGCCACTGCATTGACAAACAGTTGGCACCCTTTCTTTGTAGGGAAACAGCTTCCAAAAGAAACAGGGACAAACAGGAGATAGAAAGAAGTTCCTAGGAAAAAGCAGATCCTTATTTTAATTTCATTTTATATACGAATTCTTCTGTCTGCTTATGTGTTGTAATTTGAGTTCCCATTTTCTGTGGTAGTTTGAATGGGAAAGCCAAAGGATGAAAACCCTAGGGAAAAAAAATAACTTTTTACGGTAGGGATGAATAAACTGGTACCTTCCAGATGTTCTGGGCTCCATCACCCATAAGCTGCAGCTGGCATGGCTGATGCACAGATGTTTGATCCTGATCATTTGAGAAGGACTACCTGGAGTTCTTTAGAGCAGGAGTTCCCAAACCCCGGTCCATGGATTGGCACCGGGCCATAGATTGCCAGCAACTGGGCCGCACAAACAAGCAAAGCCCCATTTGCGGGATGCAGGCAACACACAAAACCACGCCCCCTCCAGTCCGCGGAAAAACCTCTCTCCATGTAACCGGTTGGGGACCTCTGCTTTAGAGCACAAGCAGAAACTCTCCTGATACACAGAGCTACTTTGAATATAAACTTTCATCAATATAATTATCAGTTTTCAAGAGGAAGCTTACAAGTGTTGTTCTACAAGGTGTACTGACTGATATGCAGATATTTTTAGTGACCTTGGGGCCTTCCTGTCCAAACATTATGGAATAGCATGAGTGTTAAACAACATAGGTTTACAAGCCCTTCCTGAATTATGTCACCTGGATTCCAAATTGTGGAGAAGTTTATGAGCACAGGTAGTTCTCAAGTTACATCCAGACCAGATTTTCCATAGCTAAGCAAGGCATTGTTAATTGAATTGTGCCTGATTTTACTACCTTAATTACTACTATTTTCTCTCCTCTTTCAACAGCCCAGATTTTGGGACAATTCTCTGAGAAACTGGAAATTAGCCAGAAACTTGTCCTTTCCTATTGTCGAAGCTAATTTTTTTTATTAGGCTTTAGTAAATTATCTATAGCAGGCACAGAATACAACTTTGGACCAGTGAGCTGAAAAGATACAAGAACAGGAGCAGGGACATTGAAAACTCTATGGCATTAACTTGCACAAATTAGTGTATAATCAATTCCGAAAATCAGGTGCTACTTTCCTGTTTGGAATTTGTTTTAAGATTTTCTAGAAAGATGTATTTATTTTATCTACTATCCGAATTGTGTTCGATATGTAAAGTGACCAAGGGTGATTAATGATAAATAGATTAAAGTGGGAGAGGGCATTTGAAAAATGACTTAAATGGTGCATGTAAGTCCCTGGCTGGATTCCCCAAATGCAAATTCTGCTAAGTTAATGACCGGAAAATCATGATGAGTTCAATATATAAGATTCAGAATTATTTCAACCAACTTTGTAAACAATGTTTTGCACAGGGGTTTCTTAAAATGCCTCCCTTACTGTTAAATCTACAGGTGATAGAAAGTTGGGTTCCAAAAACTACTGAAGATTTGCTTGCTTTCATTTTTAAAATTGTGATGGAAGAAAGTCTAGTGTTAACCAGTGTATGTGAATATTACCCTACTTGATTTCCTTGAAAAATTAAAGGAGGAATGCATACTAAATTATGTTTACTAATGTCCTGGATTAGATACTGGTTAGTTTTGTATTTCTTTGAGTATCTATACCAGGGGTCTTCAAACTTGGCCCTTTTATGACTTGTGGACTTCAACTCCCAGAATTCCTCAGCCAGCGTGCCTGGCTGAGGAATTCTAGGAGTTGAAATCCACGAATCATAAAAGGGCCAAGTTTGAAGACCCCTGACCTATACAGAGAAAGACAAAGAAATTATACATTAGCTCCCCAAATCTGATGACATTTAGAAATATTTAACCAGATTGTCCAGCTCTTGGACTCCTTTGTGGATGGCCACCACGATCAGAGGACTGGAAACTAAGTCTGTTTAGAAGAAATGGAAGGAAGCTTGTTTAGGGTTGTGGGAGAAAAAAGAGAACATTTGAGGAAGGATATGGGGCCATGATTTACTCCGCTGCTTGGCAAGAAGCCTCATAGAACTTCTTTGCTCTGCTCTTCACTCTACTTACTGGGTGCAGGGTCTGATAGGCCTGATGCCACCATTCCTGTGTCTCTTGAGCATGGCTGACTGGGGAATTCTTGGAGTTGAAGTCCACAAGTCTTAAAGTGGCCAAGTTTGAGGACCCCTGGTCTACTGGAACATCTTCCTCAGTGAGTGAGTCATCTGAGTTCTGACCACGACAAATGATAGCTTACATTAAACGAGCAGTGGATGAAGAGAACCAGTTTGGTGTAGTGATTATGGCATCAAGCTAGAAACCAGGAGACTATGAGTTCCAGTCCTGCCTTAGACAAGAAGCCCACTGGATAACTTTGGACCAGTCGGTTTCTCTCGGCCATAGGAAGGAGGCAATAGCAAACCACTTCTGAAATCTTGCTAAGAAAACTGCAGGGACTTGTCGAGGCAATCACCCAAAGTCAATACTGACTCAAAGACACACAGAGAGAGAGAGAGAGAGAGAGAGAGAGAGAGAGAGAGAGAGAAGGGAGGGAGGGAGAGGGAGAGGGAGAGGGAGAGGGAGAGGGAGAGGGAGAGAGAGAGATTCACTGAAACTTGGGTCCTATAGTGGAATTTCCAGCTAGAATGGAAAGAGGTGTGAAGGCTAGCGTAGAGTCCTTGCGGGAGGCAATGCAAACCTTTTCTCCCCCTCCTTGAGACCCTTTATCTGGCTGTTCCCAAGAGAATGCAGTGAGTTTGGTAAGTTTCTCGTAAATAGGCATGCAGCAATAAAGAAGCAACCTGATCAGCTCATGGTGTCGCTCTGATTCCTTGTGTCTGACAGGTCCTCCCTAATGTCTGTGGAGATTCTCCATCATCCGGGTCATGGTTGCCCCAAAGGTGATTTTTCCAAAAGGCAACTGGACTTTCTTGGTTTTTGCTTTGAAAACGGGTCCTTCCCGTACATTCTGCTTGGGGGAGGCATCATACCTTTTGGCAAACTTTGGCAAAAGCCAACTATACTCTCCGCAGATTTGCAAAGCGGTGTTGATCACTACTACAGTTAACACTGCTGAAGGAAGCTCTCTTCAGGGTTCTTCTCTCTCTCTCTCTCCACTGTCTACCCCAGAACCACAAAGAGAAGAGAAATGCTGTTGCATTGATTGGTCACTTCCAGCGCTTGTTCCTCATTGTCCACGTAGAGAACATCCTGCCTTTTGTCGCAGCAGAAAAAGAGTTGGTATTTATCAGGGTTCAGAGCTGGTTCAGCCTCACATGTGACAAATTATTTGTGGAATTGTGGTATTCACAGTCACTTAAATAAGAATCTGTCAACACAAGGCTATGCTTTGTTGCGAAAGGTCTCACAGATTTCTATTTGTTGTTTTTTTTCTCAAGCACTCAAAGAATGATGGATTGGTGGTAATGCAAATTCACTAGCATTTTATACGCTGGTGCCTTCTTCATGGACAGGAAACACACTCAGTATCATCTTGTAAAATGCCTCGGCTCTAACCGTCTTGCTCCGTGCTGGAAGTGCCTTTTTAAAAATGGTGCGTTGGAAGGAACGAGGTGGAATTCAAATATTTCCCTCACGTCTTTTTTGCTTTGTCAGAGCAGGTGCACATTTGAGATTTTTTTTCCTTCTTTTTTTGCTCCCAGACTAACTGGGACATATGCTTATCTGTTCTTGGTAATTAAAACAACTTGATAAATAACATTATTGGGTTTTATGGCAAGTTAAAAGTTAATGCTGCTTAACAGGATATTAAATACAGATAGCTCAAAGAGCAAAAAAAAAAATGTTGTCTCTTTGGAAACAACTTCTGCATTTTAAGTACCTCTGGAAGAGCCACCAGGGCTGCAGAATGTGTGAATACAAATGGAAAAAAAAATCTTGGGTGTCCCTCCAAGACAGGTGAAGAGTTTTCCTGGACTATGAACGAGACAGAGGACTTTGGCTGTTTAGGAAAAAAATATTTGTGATTGTACTGAAACATGGAAGGGATCTAGTTTGATCCTCTGCTACTTAAGAGCCATGGTGGCGCAGTGGTTAGAATGCAGTATTGCAGGCCACTGCCAGGAGTTCGATCCTGACTGACTCAAGGTTAACTCAGCCTTCCATCCTTTTGAGGTCTGTAAAATGAGGACCCAGATTGGTGGGGGCAATAAGCTGACTCTATAAACTGCTTAGGACAGGAAGGCCTGGAGGAACGTTGTCCATGGGGTTGCGATGGGTCAGACACGACTTCGCAACTAACAACAACAATAAACTGCTTAGCACTGTGAAGTGGTACATAAATCTACATGCTATTGCTATTTAGAATTGCAACTGTGGTACATAAGTAATGGTGATAAAGAAGAGGTGATTTCACATGATCTTCCTTTCAATAATCCTGATGCATGGTGTAGACTCTCAAGTACTTCGGTTTTACTCTGTACTCAGTGGTTGTGCTAATAGTAAATTACCCAGCCATGCCCAGCAACCGAAATGGTTCTGTCATTTAGAACAAAGATGACCAAACAATGTTCTTTGGGCCAAATGCAGATCTAACATCTTTAATGCAGCCCATAGAAACTTCTCTGATCACAGCAGCTGAAAAATAGTATTTTCCTATCATTTTGAAGAAGGAAAACATGATAATTGTTAGATGAGCCCTGACAGACATCCTAGGAAAAGCAGAATTGTGAAAATGTAGTAAAAATAGCACTAACAAGTAATCTGATACCTAAATTTCATAACGACATCTTCATAGCATGCGCATAGGATTGTAAAATGAGACAGGGCAAAATGTTTTGGGTTCTATACACAAAGTGTTGAAAATCCCTCCAACTGCATCCTACCTCACTGCATTGTATGTCATCTATTCCCATTCTTCATAGAGTGTATAGATCGCTAGTTGTTTTAGGACCATCCCTAGCTGTCTATATTGTGATTTTATTCTGCACAGTAGCAGAGTTTATCGTGGAAGGTTACAAAAATCTAACATTAGAAGAATTTCTAAAAGAACTGGAAGCTTTAATTACTCCATCGAAGTTTATAAACTATATTATGGTACAATAAGGCACCCTTGATTTTTTTAAAAAATAAAAATCCATTTGTTTAGCAAAGAAAGAAGTAGACCCCCCACATTTGCACTGAGTTGATAACACATTTGATAACGTAATGTTTTGAAATATCTGGCTAATTATTTCTAATAGTTTCATGATAATATATGTACAGAATCTTTCTCTTGGATGGGTTCCTGCTTAGAAGATCAAAACACATTTCTCTTTGGCATCCTTTCCAGTTTCACAGAATTACTCCAGTTGCCCGTATCTCTTGCCAAGGTGTTTGCAGAACATATTTTGACAGCTTTCTCTCTAAAATTATGACTATTCGTTTTTGGAAAGGGTTACAAATTGTAAATGTGATACATGTTGGATTCCTTTCAGCGGCACTGCAAGTATATAAAATGATTGAAATTTTTGTTGTGGTATTCTCACGTGATATGTACCTTAAATCAGAGGTGTCCAGTCTTGGCAATTTTAATACTGGTGGACTTCAACTCCCAGAATTGGCTGGCTGGGGAATTCTGGGAATTGAAGTCCACAAATCTCAAAGTTGCCAAGGTTGGACACCCTTGATTTAAGTTTTTTATTAGCTTATTTCCTGGGTCAGCAGGGCCACCGTGTTGCTGCTGGTGAGCCTTCTTTTGGATAAGATTCTACCTTAATTTTAAATTTATTTTCTTTATGGTAACGGCCTGATGTATGTGTGGTGGAGGACTATACTTTTCTTAATAAATAGCAAATAATAAATAAAATCTCAAGGAGATTACCTATTTCTGTAGTTGAACCAATTAGATTCAAGAGCAGAGAGAGGTTTGTAAGCAAAATGTTTTAAAAGGCTGTTTATTTACGACAAATCTGATTTATGATGAAATAACCTGAAAAGTGATTTTGTTTTTCTGGCCCAATCCAGCCAAATTGTTCGAATGAAAATGCATCGGAATGTAGATGCTTGCTCCCTGTTCTAAACACAGCTAGTCCTCGACTTACAACAGTTCATTTAGTGGCTGTTTAAGTTACAACAAAGTGAGGTATGAACTGTTTTTCACACTTACGACCATTGCAGGTCACGTGATCAAAATTCAGACCCTTGGCGGCAGCTGCTTATAAAGAAAATCTATATAAAATGTTTTATAAATGGCATTTACCACCTGCAAGATTAGCAAAAATGTTTTAAAACATGTCTAGCAACTGTTGGAAATGTAGGCAAAAGCCAGGCACGTACTACCACGTACTTTGGTGGACATGCCCTAAAGCAAAAAAAAAATTGGTCAAAAATACACATGTGGTTACAGAAAATGCTAAGAAAACATGTAGATTTTAAGCCAGAACTATTTCTTCTAGGTATAATTACCGAGAATTATGAAAAAAAAAGTATAGATTTAATATTACATGTTTTAACAACAGCGAGAATTACATTTGCACAGTATTGGAAAAACGAAGAAACACCATCGGAAGAAGATATGATTAGGAAAATTTTGGATTGTGCGGAAATGGATAGGCTTACATTGAAAATGAAAGGGAAAGACGATACAGAATATTTTCAAACATGGGATAATTTTTATCAATGGCTAGAAAAGCAGAATAGAGAGTAGAAATGGAAGTTGTATTACTATTAATGTTAAATATGTGAACACAGACAACACGTTGTTTATTAAGCACTAAAGATTTGTAACTATAAAAACTTAATAAAATGTCTGTAAAAAAAAAAATCAGACCCTTGGCAACTGATTCATATTTATGACGGTTGCAGTGTCCTGGGGTCGCCTGATCCCCTTTTGTGATCTTCTGACAGGCAAAGTCAATGGGGAAGCCGGATTCACTTAATAACCACGTTACTAACTTAACTACTGCAGTGATTCACTTAACAACTGTGGCAAGAAAGGTGGTAAAATGGGGCAAAACTCACTTAAACACGGTCCTGCTTAGCAACAGAAATTTGGGACTCAATTGTGATTGTAAGTCGAGGACTGCCTGTACATTCAAGAGAACATCTGAAAGCCTGGTGACAAATAATGCCTTATACCCAGCTAGTCCAATCAGTTCCTGAAAAATTCACCTTGTTTCACTTACCTGTGAGGGAAGGTGGGCTGAGGTTACCAATATTGCAGCTAGCAGTGTTCTGTGTTTAGTACACAGTTGTATCGAGAAATGTTTTCCACGTGAAGCATTTCACACAATCATCACTCCAGCGTTAACAGAGGAAAATATGTACGTCCCCAACATGCTACAGGAGGAGGAATGAGCATGAGCTAACTGTGGGGTTAATATTTTATGTCTTGAAAAGAGGGAGTGTGGGTTAATCTATGTTTTTAGCTTGTGTGCTTGCACTGATTCATTTCCATGGGTTGCTCTTAGTCCATCCCATGATATCTCTCTCTCTCTCTCTCTCTCTCTCTCTCTCTCTCTCTCTCTCTCTCTCTCTTTCTCTCTCTCTCTCTCTCTCTGTGTGTGTGTGTGTTTTAAAGATTTTCACTTTAATTATGCAGCACTAAAACATTGACATTAAACTGAATTTGCAACGGAAACTGCTCTTGTTAATTAACTGTTAAATTTATTGTGGCACTGTACTACACACACTTTTGATATTTTTGCGAAATGCTCTAGGACAGGGGTGTCAAACTCGCAACGTCACGTGACATGTCGCGACATATTATGACTTTTTTTCCATTGCCGGCAATGGGGTGGGCGCGGTTTCGGCATGACGCATCCGGCGCGTGGGCCGGCAGTTTGACACCCCTGCTCTAAGAGAACTTGTTTACAGGACAGCAAAGGATGCACCATGAAATGGAGGTGTTGAATAGAGAGGCAGCCTTAATCCCCCTTCTTTAGTCTCTGGAACTCCTTCCCACTGGAACTGCTGAACTGCTGAACTGCTGAAATTTAATGGAACAGATGCCCTAATGTATATTAAGTTTAAGGTGCTTACCGAACAACCCCTACAGTGGTACCTCGGTACGCATCGTTAATTGGTTCTAGGAGGTGTGATGAGCACCAAAAATGATGAGTACCAAACACATTTTTTTCATAAGGAATAATGTAATGAGTCACAAGGCAGCTGACACCTACAAGTTCTAGCTTGTTCATTGAGTACCAAACAAACAATGTGTATTGGGACAAAATTCATTGAGTACAAAATTTGATGAATTTCAGAACAGTTGAATACCAATGTACCACTATATTTTCCACAAATATTCTGGAATAAAACAAACCCACAAATATTCTGGAATAAAACAAAGCCATGCTGGCTGGGGAATTCTGGAAGTTGAAGTCCACAAGTCTTAAAGTTGCCAGGTTTGGAGACCCCTAGCATAGATCAACAACCTTTGTTGTTGGGACATCACCTAAGAGTGTGTTGTGAAAGTATTTTAATGAATTGAAGACCACATTTGCACCAAAGCTTTGCACCAAAATGGCCAAGCAACTGTCATGCATGTTTACAGGTATTTATTTTAGTGTAATCCCTAAAACATATTTCATGTATAGTGTATACAGGTAGTCCTTGAGTTATAATTATTCATTTAGCAACCATTTGAAGTTACAAAGGCACCATATTGAAATTGTCCCCAACTTGGTAATCTCCAGACATGTAGGACTACACTGTTCAAAATTTGTGGCCATCATTGTCACAGGTTGGGTAGCAAGATTAGGAAATTTGAATTCAGGAAAAAGTATTACATATGTTTTCTTTCTGTACATATTAGTATTCTTTTTATCCCTCAGCAAGTAGTTATTTCTTTGGAGTAAGAACATTTGAAAATGAACAAAAATGAACGATGTCACAGGTCTTATGATGTCATTGCCCAGAATTGCTTTGTGTGAGATGAGCATGCATATAAATATGATTAATAAATAAATAAAATTGCACAAATAAGACAAATTAGGTACATTTATATCATTTACATCAGGATCCAACTGATGAAATCAGGATATTATTAATCAGAATTACATCTGCACCATGCTGTTACTTCATTATGGTTTCTACCAGAACCTATGGAATTATCCCTTTATAAAACATTTGATGATATAAAACTTACCATAAAAGTTAACTGTAAAGCTAATTCTTCCATAAGCAGCCTAGCTGCCTATACAGAAATCTTTCTGTGATCGTTACTCAAAAATGAGTAACTTCATTCAGTCTTTCTTTGATTTAGCTTAGAGAGATGAATATTTTTAGAATTTATGAGCATGTGAAACAGGGGATTACAAGTGAAACTATTAAACAGTGTTAATGACTACAGCAATATATTACTGAGATTCCCCCCCTTTCATAAATTATAGAGGAAAACATTCTATTTAAAATTAAATGCCCCAAAAAGTTACAGATGCCAAATAAGCATACAAAAAATAAAATATTTTGCCCTAGCAGCTAGATTAAAATATTACCATATTTTCAGTAAGGAGAAAATTATTTCTTTTTCTGAATGACTTAATGGAAGACATATATTCAGATTTAAAGTTGAAATCACAATTTCAGGCTTTTGACTCAGAGATGTGAAAAGTTGATTTTCTTGATTATCTCTAGATATTCTTCATTCTGTAAAGGCATCATGATTGTGAAATTAGATTCTCCTATCTAAGGAATTTGTATTTCTTCCATTTTGGATGGGATTTCTGTTGCCCTAAAAGATCCAGTTTTAAGCCTTTGTGTCTGCACATATTAGACTTAAGCCTAGTCTCTCACCAGAATCCTTAACTTCAAATAGATTGTCAGGTATAAGCAGGGAGTTTGATTGCCATGATTTGTTAAACTTCCAATTTCATCGCTGCAATGAATTACAGTATACATGGGGCTGCCATTGAAGTCTACCCAAAAGCTTGTCCTTGTGATGCTGCCAAAGGTTTGGCTGATAGGAATCAGTTCATCCATATCATGTTAATTTTGAAATAAATGGATTAGTTCCTCATTTCCAGTCCCACTTCCCTTCAATAAAAATGAGGACCATGGTAAAATCAAGTCACATCACAAATTGTTTGATGAATGGAATAACATAGTCAATGATTAAAATCCACTAAAAGAAGGCTATATTCTGCTGGTTCCTAGTGTAGATCATCTATAACAAATGCTTGTTTTTCAGAACAATTGGGCTGAGATGAGTCTAAATACTTTGCATTATCTAGGGCAAGGGCCCCCAACTCCTGGTTCCTGGACTGGCCCCCGGCCGTGGCATGTCAGAAACAGGTCCACGCAAACAAGTGAAGCCCCATCCATGGGATGCAAGCAGCACGTGAAACCACACCCCCTCCGGTCCGCGGAAAAAACCTCTTTCCACGGAACCGGTCCCTGGTGCCCAAAAGGTTGCGGGCCACTGATCTAGGGACATCTGGAGTAAATAGATGATCTCTTCCATTAGATACCATGAAAATTTCACTTACAGAAAACTGACCTTCCCCCCCCTCCCATCGTTTAAAAATCACACCAAGTTTTCTCAGACTACTGCCTTCCTTCCATATGGGTTGGGATTTTCGTAGCCATGATGAGTAGGACCTCTGAGAGATACAATCCCACCACAAACAGAGAATGACAACGAGTCTTCTTAGATTTGTGGGCATAGTACATCTGGAGGGAACAAACATAGGAAGATGGTATTTCATAATGACTGTGTGTGTGTGTGTGTGTGTGTGTGTGTATGCACATTGGCTTATGAGAGAAATTCTTTTTTTATTCTTTCATTATCCTAAAAGAGTAATGCTGAAGTGTCCTAAGGTGAATGAATAGGTTACGTTTTCTGCTTTTAATAATCAGGTAGATGTTAGCCTTCTGTCATTGGTTGGCCTGTGACATAAACGTAAAAACAAATGTATGTGCTTATTTTTGCACAGGCCACAAAGGTGTTGAGCTTCACATATGCTGTACAATGCTCACTCATTTTTACGACTTGAAGTAAACCAGGGAGCCTTTTGTCATAAATCTGGCATTCAGACCGTCTTGAATGCCCTTGGTTAAAGCTTCAAATAATCTGCTGAAACAAGTCTCAATTCTTTGCTGCATGTCTAGGGTAAGGTGGGGGGATATTTTATTTATATAAATAAACCGTTTAACATTTACATTATAGCTTGACAGGCAAAATAATAAAGACTGGTTTGGGGAATTTCTGATCCCAACTGATATGTTTTGAACCTGCCAGACCAATGTGCAGATTGCAACTGAGTTATCCCTGGTCTCCTAGCATTTCAGCTGTTCCAGTTCTTGTCAAAAAGGTAGAGAGAGAGAGTGTCTTTTTACAAATGCATATTGTGAAATTAAATTTGAGACCAGACTGCATGAAATCACAAGGACTTGGGACTTTTCTCCATAAAAAATAGAAGAATTATTTGGGGAGAAAAGTGATATATTGTCCTTTTGTTTTACAGTATTGTCCTTGATTGGACAGTGTTTTTCTTCTTGTTAGTTTCAAAGTAACCCAGTGCTTCATAGTCACATAAAAATAAAGTTCTGTTATCTGCCAATTTCTCTCCCATTTCTGTCTCTACCAGCTAGCAAACTGGAGGAATAATATTCTAAATCTTTTGGAATCTGAATGTAATGTTTGTAGCTGTTTAGTACAGAGACTCAAATAGGGTTTCTTTGGGGTTTTTTTTTTTTTTGAATTACTATTCCTTTGAGTTAAAATGGCCATTGAGGACCATTCATCACGATGAAGGCATTAATTGTATAAATATCTGATTTGCTGATTTTTCATGTTTGCTATCTAGAAATATAAAGATTAGAGAGACGAATACTGACCTTTTTCAAGTTTAGGCCTGCATGTTTTTCCATCAGTCAAAAATATTTCTTAAGTCCTGTTGCTGAAAAAACGAGTAGAATTTGCATCTCTTTAAAGGAAAAAAAGAAAAGAAAGGAAACCAAATGCAAATACTTTGATCTTAGGGGGAAGAAAAAAAAAAGGGAATGCAAGCAACATTTTTGCAGTTTGCACTCCAGGTATTCAGAGTGTTTGACATGCAATGCATTAATAATCTTTACCAGAACCCTACAAGATTGTTATGCTCAGTTATAATCAGATGGAGAACAGAGGTTGAAGTTTTTTGTTTTTTTTTCTCAAATTTTCCCCCTTTGGATTCTGAAATTCTGTGTGAAAAGTAACATGGGAAACTGTTTTGTGCCACATGTCAGTTTGCCCATTTATTGCTTCTCAGTGGTATTTTTATTATGCTTTACAATTATTTGTATGATGCCTACTCACCAGATTCTACAAGGCTTATTCTCTCTCTCTCTCTCTCTTGTCTGTCTGTCTCTCTATCTATCTATCGGCTGTCTGTCTGTCTGTCTGTCTGTCTGTCTGTCTCTATCTATCTATCTATCTATCTATCTATCTATCTATCTATCTATCTATCTATCTATCTATCTATCTATCTATCTATCTATCTATCTATCTATTGTCTGTCTGTTTGTCTGTCTGTCTGTCTGTCTGTCTGTCTGTCTGTCTGTCTCTCTCTCTCTCTTTCTCTCTATCTATCTATCTATCTATCTATCTATCTATCTATCTATCTATCTATCTATCTATCTATCTATCTATCTATCTATCTATCTATCTATCTATCTATCTATCTATCGTCTGTCTGTCTATATCTATCTATCTATCTATCTATCTATCTATCTATCTATCTATCTATCTATCTATCTATCTATCTATCTATCTATCTATCTATCTATCTATCTATCTATCTATCTATCTATCTATCTATCGTCTGTCTGTCTATATCTATCTATCTATCTATCTATCTATCTATCTATCTATCTATCTATCTATCTATCTATCTATCTATCTATCTATCTATCTATCTCTCTATCTATCTATCTATCTATCTATCTATCTCTGTCTTCCTGTCTATATCTATCTGTCTGTCTGTCTGTCTGTCTGTCTGTCTGTCTATCTAGCTATCTCTATCTCTATCTCTATCTCTTCTATCTATCTATCTATCTATCTATCTATCTATCTATCTATCTATCTATCTATCTATCTATCGTCTGTCTGTCTATATCTATCTATCTATCTATCTATCTATCTATCTATCTATCTATCTATCTATCTATCTATCTATCTATCTATCTATCTATCTATCTATCTATCTATCTATCTATCTATCTATCTGTCATCTGTCTGTCTGTCTGTCTGTCTGTCTATCTGTTTGTCCCACCTTTATTGTTTTTACAATTAACTCAAGGTGGTTAACATACCTTCCTCCTCCTGCTTTCCTCATAACAACAACCCTTTGAGGTGGGTTGGACTGAGAGAGAGGGAACATTCTATTCACAAAACGGCTCTTCCCTGTATGCATATACATTTTTCTTGCCCTCAATTAGTTTCCAACATATTTCATTCTATTTAGACATTCTGAAAGTACAGCGCTCACTGAAAACACTCCAGCTTATTCTGTGTAGATGGGAACCTGAAGAAACAACATTTCATATTTTCTTTCCATCGTATTTGGCCATGTATGGTTATCCTCATTTTTAAATCTGGAAGTTTGCGGCTCGGGGTTTGACAGCTTTTGTTGAAATATTTTTAACTTCTTTTTATTCAACGTTCCAGATGCAAATACTTTGAAGGGAAGTAAGTTCCTATCCTCGTGAGGATTTACACTTGGAGCCTTCAACATCCCTCCTTGAACAGAAAAGGGATAGACTATAATGAAGTAGTTCATGGTGCAATTAAGATGATGTAGTAAAAGAGCAACATGATACGCTGAATTGGGATAACCAAAGTTGATTATAAAGGATGTCAAAATTAAATGCTTGATAGAACCGACATAACAAATTCAAGATGGCCATTTCACATTGGAGTCAGGATATGTTGTCAATTTGCTGATGTTTTCCAGACAAATTCATTGATAGATGTAATATTTTTTATAGTCTTTCAGTAATTTCTTGCAGGCCCCCACTAGTTTTCCCAGTTAATATGTTTGTGGATAATTTAAAGAGAAAACTCTTCTGTTTCATCATAAAAGATTTGTCTGTTTATTTTGAGTGCATAAATCAGATGGACAAGCCAACATACTTCGACTTGTTTTTTAAGGCGTTTGTTGACAACAACAGAACAAGTGATCACAGAGTCCGCCAACAAGTGCGGACATCAATTATTTTTTAATTGTATAGGAGTACAGTACACTAATTAAAACTAGTATATCTTTGCAATGCCAACGGCAAAATTAATTATTAATTTTTATTAATATTCAAAAGCAGCACAAGGAATACATTAAAAGATTTTGTGGTTGGGGTGAATTTTTTTTTTTTTTAAAGATTTTTTTAGCAAGGGGGAAGAAAAGAGCTAAATCTGAATAGGTAAAAAAAATTGACGTTGCAGGGATTAATAAGCATAAAGCGTCTTTTCCCCTTCATATGGTTGAAGACTTCACTTCAATTATTTGAGCGTATTTCCACATCTTGTTATTGCTGTTTGAGTGCTGCAGTTTATACCAAAATATTTTATTAAGCAGTTATGGCTATATTCAAACCTTAAACTTTGACTTCTTTTTCATTCTATGTTATGCAGTGCAAGATGGATTACATATCTGCCAGTTTGGTCCCTAATAGATGTATGTGTGGCAACATTTTAGAAAAATATGTTGTTGGGAGATTGAACAGAGATATCATTTCGTCCTCCTATTATAATATTGGAAGTTGGAATGAAACTGATTTGGAAGCATGTGGTTGCCATTATGGGAAACAAAAGAGTAACTGAAACTCTGAAAAGAAAGATAATTCTAAAAGTCTGGCTAGTGTCTTCCTTCCTTCCTTCCTTCCTTCCTTCCTTCCTTCCTTCCTTCCTTCCTTCCTTCCTTCCTTCCTTCCTTCCTTCCTTCCTTCCTTCCTTCCTTCCTTCCCAAGACTTTTTACATTTTCTTTCTTCTTCTGATACTTGCATGCATTCTTGCACACTTGTAGTAGTGTCAGACGCTCGGAAGAGAATGATTCTTCTTTTCCTGGGATGATTATGTGATTACACAACACCATTTGGCAGTAACTCTATTCAAAAACAGACAGTCAAACTGATCACATTAAATTTACATTGACTCACACACTTCCTAACGAATGATGAATGAGTGCATGTGTGTTTGTGTGTAAATGCACACACACAAACACACATCTATGCAAATTCATTTCTATGTTCATATCAGCGCTAATAACTTTCTGAAAACAGATTGGTTGTAATAAAAGAAAAATAATTTACCCAGGTGACTTTTGAGCAAGGATTCTTGTATAATTTTCTTTGGGTAGAACAACAGCTTGCATTTGATAGGAATTCTCGTTGCGTTCTGAGGTGCGAAGATCAAGACTGATCTCTACATATGCTGGTACATGACAGCTTTTGCAGTTGCTTCTGGTGGCAATAGGAACTGTTACTATTCTGTGTATCACCTTTGCACTCTTACGATGCTTCGAGGAAACACAACATGCAATTCCATTGATTGACTGCCTAGCTTGTAAACAAGTGGGAACTTTCTCTTCCACCCAATATTCAACTGAAAGAGATCAAGGATAATCTAGCAGGATCCAACCTGGGGTTCTGTCTTCCGAGCTTTCAGACTCTTTCTGGAGCCCATTTTCAGGGAACTTCTCTCTCGCCAACTTCTCTCTGAAAAGCTTGGGAAGACAAAACCACTGATCCCAGTGACCAGCCCAGATTGGATCCTGAAAGAGGTCAACTTAACTCTGTCTGAGTTAAACATTCTTGTTTTGGGGATATCTAGAGGTGTTGATTTTAGACGTTGCTGTTAGGGCAGTTTCTGGATATGTTGAAGTGAGGGTATGCCATGCTTTGAGCGTTAAGACCTGCAAATGTGTGGTAAGCAAATGTACTGAATATGTTTTAATGTCTCTGCCTGAGTGGAGGCAGATTTAGGCTTTTTAATTGCAAGGAAATTAGATATATGCTATAAAGGAACTCAGCTAAATATGCTTACTGTGCCCTTTTAGATTTTGGTCCTCAGTGCAACAAAATCTCAAAGAAGCTCAGTATCTTGAAATGCAGGGATCAAGAGACGCATTCTTACACCATTGGACTTTTAATGCTGAATTTAGAGCGTGTGCTAGCAGAAGACTCAGATCTCTGAGAAAGTTCTGCTTTGATATGTCGAACCTGTGAAACATATATCCCCACTGTAGATATTTTGTTCCCCAACAACCTTTCAGAGTGGGCTCATAAGTTGGTAATCTAGGGTCATTACAAAGATTCATCTCAAATTAGGTGAGAGTTCAAGAGGACATTATATCAGTAATTGTCAGATTTTACTCAATAGATTTTTCTCAGTATTTTTTTAAACTGAAAATGCACACTAGGTCTCCACTTCTTCAGAAAGATTAGTTGTTGTAAGACTGAAACTCATCAGAACTTAGTGAGAAAGGATCCTTTAGTCCAGGAGTCCCCAAACAGTTGGCTGACTGAGGAATTCTGGGAATTGAAGTCCACAAGTCTTAAAAGTTGCCAAGTTTGGAGACCCCTGCTTTAGTCCCCTGTCTTCCTGCCCAGTAGAGAACAATAGATCCTGCTAAATGTATTTGCGGATGATCAAGCTGGGAATCTTCTGATGTTCCAGCACAGATGATGCACTTGCACAGAAGCACTACTTTATATAGGAGGTGCATGACCAGAGACATCTGGTATAAACTATTGAAATATGTTGGACATTACTGGACAATCCCAATCCTGGCCTTTTGTAGTTCTACAAAATGATTGCCATTGTGATACGTGTTTTGTTACTTACTTCCCCTTTCAGACAGGAAGTGAAGGTTTGCAGGGTGGGTGCTTTTTTTTGTTCAATTATACCCAACCAACATGTTTTAGGATTACAGCTGAAATATAGCAATAGCAATAGCACTTGGACTTACATACCACTTCACAGTTCTTTACAGCAATCTCTAAGCGGTTTACAGAGTCAGCCTATTGCCCCCAACAATCTGGGTCCTCATTTTACCAACCTTGGAAGGATGGAAGGCCTAGTCAACCTTGTGCTGATCACGCTTGAACTGCTAGCAGTCAGCAGAATTAGCTGCAATACTGCATTCTAACCACTGTGCCACCACTGCTCTTTCTACGCTATATCCAGTTCATTTGTTCTTCTTTGTTCTGAAATGTCCTTCTCTGCTATGAAGGAATGACTGGCACCACCACATTAGCAAATGATCATTTAAAGTTAATCTACCCTCTGTTCTAGTTCACACAGCTTTTTTTAACATGGCATGCAAAATCAAAACCAAACACATTTCTCCATGATGGCTGTGCTGTGCCACACAGGCCTCTGGTGTTCTGTTCACTAATCACAGCTAAATTCAGTTAGTCATGCTTTGTTCCCCAAGCCATGGTTTAGCATGCTGTGTAAATCAGGCAAAGATTTCAAAGTAACAGTGTCAGGAAATCAAGGCTGTTCAGACTTGTTCCTAAAGTCATTTCAAGATGTTGTTACTTGAAAAAAAGGGCAAAATAATACTCCCCCCTTCTCCAGTATTTTTAAATGAAACTTATAGTTGGTGAGAAAAATAGATTACAAAAGGAAAAAATGGGTTCTGCTGGGAACAAGGAAAATATACATTCTTGCCATGTTTAGAAATAGCTTAGCTGACTTTCCAAATCAAGCCTCATTGTTGCTTCCCCCCCGAAAACTAATTTTTATTGTCACCCAAGCTGATTCTTTTTACACTTCTGCTGCTATATAGCCCTTGTATCATTTTTTAAACCCAAATCTGACAAAAAAAACCCTTTCCAAAAAAAAAACACAAAAAACAAAAAAGGTAATGACACTTAACTGCACTATTTCAAAAGGTTTTTAAGTGGAAAAAGGTATTTAGTATTTTTAATAAGCATCTTCAATACTATTGAGTTGGTTTCTTTGTTCATATCACAAGATTAATTATGCTGTCAAACACTCCCAAGGCCTGCTTAACAAAGATTCAGTGATATAATGGTTTCCCTCGTGTTACTTTTTTTTTTTTCTGCATAGCAATCACAATCAAAATTAGACAATTTAAAACCCTTTCACAAGCCGGAAGTTCTGAAGAGGCTTTTAATCAACAAAAGTAATTTTGCAAACAACTAGATGCAGCATTTTTTTCATATTAACTAACTTGGGTATTACGGGTCTGTGTGTGTGTGTGTGTGTGTGTGTGTATGTATGTGTATTTTTAAAAAGGCCTCCCATATGCTACATTCCAGCCTCTCAATTGCTAGAAATGAGTCATTCAGATTTATAAGAATGCAAAAGAAGGATATGGGGAAGGCCTGTCCTCATTTGTTTGGAAAAATGTTTACAAACTACCAACATCTTTTTACTTCTTACTATTTTAAAGCTGTCCAGAGTAGACCATGATGAGATGGGCTGCAAATATATTTAATAAATAATAATAATAACACCAACACCCAGGTCCTTGGGAAGGACTCAATAGACAGACAAAAATGCTAAATCCTGTCTGAACATCTGGCGATGGGCCAGAACTGGCACCCAAATCAAATAAAATTGCATAAAGGAGGGCTTTTGGGTGCTCCATCACTGAAAGCTTTTAAGAAGAGACTGTGTGGAATGGTATAGGATTTCCTGCCTGAACAGGGAGTAGGACTAGAAGACCTCCAAGGTTCCTTCCAACTCTGTTATTCTGTTTTTCTGATATTTTGTTATTCTAGTCCAACCCCCTGCTCAAGCAGGAAACCCTATACGATTTCAGATAAATGGTTGTCCAATCAGCCAAGCTTGATGTCATAGAATGAATAATATGTTTCTGGAAGGGATTCAACATGTTCTTTTCAAGTGTGAGCACTCTATGTTTGGAAACAATATCTGAAGAATGGCCTCTAGCAATGTTTCCATATCTCCCTCAGGCTTCTTGATTACCTATCATACAAGTATCATACAAGTCCACAAGAGATTGTTTTTAAATTTAAATTTATTGTTGATTACTGATTGGTCCTGATGATCAATTAAATGAACTCTGTTTGCAAGAGATAGTCTTAAATGTGCTGGCTCCCACAGCGCCATTATCATTTTCACTCTTGTTTCTTGCTTCTTCGCCATAGATGTGTCAGAAAGCCTGGAACATTTACCTTCTCACATCTACATTTTAATTAAGATATCAGTGGTGATGCCCCAGCCTGGACCTTATTTGCAGGGCCAAGTTATTGCTTTCTTATTTTGCTCATCACCTAGACAGCCTTGGCTGAACTCTAAAGAAATCAGGTAGGACTTGGGTAATGTTTGGGTGAGAGTCCATTAGAGAATTCCAAGGATTTCGGCTAGATCAGGAAGGAGATAACCTTGGAAGAGAGCAATGACAAATTACTAACATATTGCCAAGAAAACGATATGGAGTATCCATGAAATCACTTGAGTATAGTTCAATTGAAGACTTTAATCCAGTGGAAATATTGTTCTATTTGTTTCCTTTGGTCTATTTTTATTCTATTTAATTGGTTGCTTGATTCTGGCATAGAATTGTTTTTCTTATCTTATGTTTCTGAGAAGAGTTTTATTCACACTTTGATTCAGTGCTCCAGAATTCTTTCTGTGACATTGGAATCAGCCATCTAATTATCTGTTGGACTCCTGACAATGTAAAGTAAGGAAGTAGAGAAAATAGTGCAAGGGATGTACATATGAAAGAGTTATAAAGAAAATCTCAGTACCATATTTTTCCGTCTATAAGACGCACCCTTGTATAAGACGCTCTGGCATGCGAGTTTCTCCACGCCGATCAGCTGTTCGGCGGAGCGCCGAACAGCTGAGCCGGCAAATCCGGAAGTTCAGCCAGCCAACGGTCTTGCCCCCTCCCCGCTCCCGTTAGTGGCAAGCCCACAGGGGCTTGACACCTGCACCAGGTGGCATGGCAACCCACACAGGCATGCCCTGGGCTGCAGAGGTTATCATTACTTTTCCGTGTATAAGACGCTGCACTTGTGTAAGATGCACCTGGTTTTTGAATAGGGTGTTTGCAGGAAAAAATAACGTCTTACACATGGAAAATTACAGTAAGTATTATGAGGTGCCAGGTGCCAGTAGATTCAAACTTTAGAGAGAAAGGCAGGTTGAGATGTTGCCTCTTCTTCCCAGCCTAACCTACTTTACAGGATTATCGTCAGTTTATTTCAGCTCCTTTCATAGAACTGTGGAATAACAAAATGAATCAAAACAATATTTTTGTGCATTAGAATAGACTATAAATGCATTGAAGCAACAAATAGATCTAAGGGGGACAGACAAATTGGCAGATAATGTACCTATGTTGATCTATGTAGACACACACACACACACACACACAAATAGGAATACAGAAATAGGAATAATGAAAATAGTTTAAAGAGAAATGGAATGTATCAAAGAAGAATATATTTCTTTTTGTGATTGGAGTTTTGCTTATTTTTCATAATTAAGACTAGCTGGTCTTGGGACCTACCCAAGATGCAACTTTCAAGATTTGTTTGCTTTAGAGTTCAAGTCTCAAAGGTGCTTTTTCAAAAGGCAACTGGACTTTGGTTTGAAAGAGGGGTCAAACAGTCCCTCTATATTAAGGCCCTCTCTCAACAGAGGAGAGGAATATGACTTCACCTATCTCCTGTTTACAAAACAGTCCTTTCAACAGTTCCAAGAAGGTTCCACACCCATTTGCACTATTCAGGTGACTCTGAGGGCACAGATAAGCCTCCAAGTGGCCTCAACAACTCTCAAAATGAGTATTAACAACAAGATGACTGCAAGGAATATAAATTATTTCATCCTCCACCATTCATCAGAACTGAAGAAGCTTCTTGGATGAGAAGCGAAACATCTTCAAGGAAAAACAAAGTCCAGTTGCCTTTTAAAAAAAGCACCTTTGGGACAACCATGACCTGGATGACTGAGAATCTCCATAGACATTTAGAGTTCAAATGTACGTGGAATGACTATTCTTTCAGACACAAGGTTGTCTTCTGTTTGACACATGGTCACCTTAGTTGCCTCACATGCTGGTCCTTTTTTAAAAAATGGGAGAGACCAAAAAGTATATACAGAGTCTTCTTTCCATGGTCTGGACTTCTGTTTAATGGCAGCATCCTTTGATATCCTACTAGCCATAGAAGTGACTGCAGGACGCTAGGGAGCCATGGAAGTGAGTGGAGTAACAACTCCTGTCAAAAGAAATAATAGGGTCAGAAGATGTAGTTAATGAAGTTATAGCAAGTGGGGTAAAGCACCAATCAAAAGAGGCAACAATCTGTAAATGAGGATATAATTAGCAGGAAGGGGTGAAATTAACATGCTTTGGTTGAAACTCTAGGAAAGCCCGTAATGAAGGAAATGAGTAGGTATTGAGGAAGATTCCAAAAGATAAGAGCAAACATTTTACAACAAAGACTACCTAATTAGCGGGCGAGAGAGGAGTGAATATTCTTTAATTAGAAGAAAATATCTGATTGAAAGATACTAAGTGCCTTTAAAAAAAAAAAACAAGAGGAGGGGATAGTAATGAGCTTTAGCCTCAGAGTCTCTATTCCATGCTAGGAATCAGAACTGCTGTTTTGGTTCTTTTTTTCTCGCCCTCTTCTTCCTGTCTTCTTTCCTCTGGTACATGATCATTGCGTCTGATAGCAGCATTGTAGCAAAACTGCATTCCATAACTGCAACCAGGCAATTAAACGAAACCTAATCTCTGAAGCCATCACCGTTGAATGACTTCCCTGGATTTACTACACGTTGCTAAAGTAAACAATGCAACGGGGTGTCCTTTCAACGGCAGACGGCCATTTGTAAACATGTAAAGGAGAAACCAGTGATGGAGAGGTATAATTCAAGAAGTCCATAGATTCTAGAACCCCGATTGTTCCCCATGAGAGATCTTGAGAAACATGATGGCTCGCCACACAGCCCGATCGTCTGCACCTCGGTCAGAAGAAGGTCTTGCTCTATTCAGGGAAACTTTCTCGATTTGGAAATATTTTTTAAAGATTTTTCACAGTAGTGACTGCTAGGCTTCTGTTAAAATATGTTTTCAATTATCTTCCCATTTCTTTCTCTCTCTTTTTGAGAGAAAGATACTGTGGAAAAATATGTGTGGATGGAGAGGATTTTGATCAAGGCCTAAAGTCAACCAAACAGTCAATTATTTTCAACATTATAGAATGTGAGAAGGGGGAGGGGAGAAGACAAATCATAAATTGTGCAACATAATGTGTGTGTATGTACACACGCACACCCTCTTGTTATTTACCGGTAAATGTGTTGAAAGGTTTAATGTTCTCCTGGTTATCGTTTTATTATAATAACAAAAGCAGGAGTCCAACAAACTACAAATGTCTCACTTTTATAGACATCTATATAATATTTCCTTCTTTCTCTCCCAAAACAGTGCTGAAATATTGATTATCATTAATCTTCCTCTCTCTCCGTTTGGGAGGGGTGGGGTGGGAGACAGTGCTCTGGTTATTTAATTGTCATAATTAGCAATCTACCTCATCTTCCCAATCTTAAAAAGCTTCTGTCAATTTTCCTGGATATTTATAGATTAATTTTAATATATAATTTAATTTATTGCTGCATACCTTTTGGCTTGTCTGTAACATTAAAATACTTATGGTACAGAATATTTTAATTAAAACTATTTATCAAAAGAGGGCCAGGTAGCCAGTGTCTCCTGTTTTCAGTAGGGGGTGCTGGCAATGAAAGCAAGCAAAATAATGGGTCAATTAAAAGAACACACATACACACACACAAAGAATCTAAAGCGAGATTCTTCAGCAATCTGTGTTTTTTTTTTAAAAAAAAATACATATATTGAGAGAGAGAATATGGAAGCTTTTTTTTTTTTTTGTCCTTCTAACAAATGAAATTATACATTTCATTTTTACTTACCGACTTTAGTGTTCACAGAAATGCCAGTAAAGTGTACAGGATAATAAACATGGTTAGATTTCAGTCCGGAAACAGCACTGAAATTAAGTGCTTTATTACAGCCCTAACAGTAAATCACATCAGTATGAAGAGTTATCTTTTTTTTTCTTTACATGATAGGTCTCTTAATTCTTTTTTCACTTTTGATTTTTTTTTAGAAAAAAATCTCAGAATTGAGAGCCAAAAGGCTTAATTTTCTATTCTTGAAATAGATCGGATTCAGAGTCTTGACGTGCCAGCCTATATCTTTGCAAGGCAACCGCTATATGTGCTTAATAGCAATTAATAAATCAATGTTGTTGGATACTTCTGTCTGTAATTAATTTGCCTTGATTCTTTTGTGAGATATATAGAAAGCTTAGCTTAGCTTTAGAGATTCTGCTACTTATTAGCCACTCCCCAGCCCCCCATATTCACACTGCCAAAGAAGAGAATTAGCTGACAGCTTAATTCTTCAGCTAGTATGCAAATATTCTGGCAATAATTCGCCACTGCTTCTGAATATAAGTTCAGGAACATTTCATTATACCATTAATAATAATTCTTCTCTTTCAGTGTCTCCTCCTCCTCATGCCTTAATTCTCTATTTCTGTCACAAAACAGATGGCTTAACCTTAATGTATGCTGAATTCGTGGCAAGTGTTTGCCTGAGTCCTATTCAATTAGCATGGAGATTATTGCAATGCGGTACAATATTACAATAATTATTTATGTTAATCTGCAGATTAGAGGGGCCGATAACACCAGGCACACAATAAATTACTTTTGTGCCGAATAACCTCCCAAATTGCTCAGGGAAGCATAAAAAGGTCACTCTGTCTACGTATCACGACTGCCTCAGAAAGCTGATTTGAAGGCTAGTAAGGAAAGGCGCAGAGGTGGAAGGAGAGAGGACACCCAAAATGGTGTGTGGAGGAGAAGAAAAGGAGAGAGGAATGGATAGAGTGCATTTGGACCAAGGGAATCATGGATGATGTTGGAGATTTCAATATCTGGTTTAAGAAGCCAGCAGAAGAGAGTTTTATAGCACAGAATGTCTTCCTTGCCATTTGAATGTCATCCCTTCCCCTTTACACCGAAAATTAATCACTTAGATTATATGGAGAGGTGAAGATGTCAGAAGGCCTTCATCAAGTCAAAACAGGGTTGCAATTCTACAAGATGTGAGGTGATCTTTGATGGACCACCCAACTAATGGGTATTTCTGACTTCCAGATTTTGCTGAAGGCCCTGGTGACTCGCAGATCTGACCTGCTTTGCTTGTTCTTAACTGTTTTAAACAAAGACAATCTGGAGACGTGCATGTTCTGGGGATATAAAAAGGAGCCATACGCAATTGCCTTGGGTGTTGTTGTTGTTTTGAAATAAGCTGTTATTATTATCGAAAAGACGTTACTGTAGATGTGATGTTTTATTGCTAAAAAAAAAAGAAAGCTTAAGGAAAGAAAGAAAAAATCACTGTCAAACAATGCTCTGAAGAGGGGGTTAATGCAAAACAAGTAAATTCGAAGTTCAATTTCAAATAATTCTCTGGAATGATTCCCATGACATGATATTTGATAAAGAGTTTTATGGGCGTCTCTCATTGCTTCCCTGCCCTCCCCCAACAGGGTCATCCTTAGAAATGGCATATGCTTAATCAAAGAAACAGGAAAAATTGGCAAAAGGAAATTAACACAGCTTCAAGAACAGGAGGCTTGTAGATTCTCTTCTGGTTTGCAGCATCCATGCTGAGCAAGAAACGGAAAAAATGCCATGAAAGAAAATGGACTGTGCCATCTCAGAAGGTGGAGAATACATTTTTAAATATTTCTCTTGGGACTGAATGAAGGCAAATATTAAATAATAATATGCATTTTCTATGCAGAACAGAATATTTTAAAAATGAAAGAGAAGAAATAGTTCATCACATTCCAAAATTACAAGCTTCTGTGTCTGGGATATCAAAACCAAACCAATGTTATTCATATCCCCTTTACTGCAAACCTTATTTTGCTCACAGTTTTTCTGAGTTCATGAGCTTACTCCCGGGTAAAATATTCTTAAAATTGTATATTGTGCAGCTTAGTGAGGTCCATAATAAAACATTTACAGCCATCTCTTCAAGAATGACTTCTATTTATGCTCTACCAATCTGCCTGTGTTCTGTTAGATAACCCATCAGTGGAGCTGTTTGGAGAATGCTGTACAACTCGACATTCTATTGTCTACCATCAATTGCCAAGGAGCTGGAAAAGTAGTAAAATAAAGATGGCATGTGTCATTCTGTTTAACCAAACAGCATGCTCAATGCTGTAACTTTGTCAGAATACTGAAACTTCTTCTGCATCTAATAGTTTATTATTAAATAAGGAAGCAGCAGCAGCAGCCACATCTCCAGCTTCAAAATTGAAGCTGGTATGTGATCTCTTCCTCATCATAGAGAAATATTGAAGATGCCAGGAGAATATTACTTTTGAGAATTTGGCTTTGAATTAATAGAAGATGCTTGGCTTTTATGATATAGCTCTGCCTGAATGGAAGATGTGATAGTTTTTTTCCCCCCACCCATTTGATCAGAAGTCCAAAATTCTGCATACTGATACCACCTATGGTCTTGGTAAAACCCTGGGGGAAAAAAAGGAAGGTTTCTTTTTAAGCATATAGAAAGCTCTCCATCCATTGGAAGAAGATTCCTCTTTCCCATAAATATCTGATTTACACCTGCACTGAGAAACAAGATGCCTTTGGCTCTTTCACATTTTTTTTTAATTGGAATGCCTTTTCCATTAGCAGGAGAAGAAATAGGAAGTGGACTATTCCATAAAAGAAGGATGGAGATCTTATCTCCCTTGGCTGTTGGAATTCTTGACTTCTCCTTCTCACCAGCTGAAGCTCTTGCTTCTAGCTGCTAAAAGAAAATGGGAAATAAGCAATACCTTATATTTTTTTAAGATTTTCTTCCACATTGAAGAGGCTTCTGATTTTCTATCTTGTTCTCAGGCTGCTTGAGAGTTGTTTCAAATTTCTCTTGGTGGGCTTTTAAGCTGAATGTTGGAAGGGACAGGGAGGGGAGGCATTGCTGCTTTCTGTGATACATCTTACCATTTCTCTGCTGCGGATGTAGAGCAGGGGATCTCCAGACTTGACAACTTACTCCCAGAATTCCCTAGTCAGCACCTTAACCGCTAAACTAGAGTCGGTGGGAGTGTCCCACCTTCAGACTTGTAAGATCCTGTTAATGTAGCCTTATAATAAAGTAGAAGTACCTCATCCGGTCTGTTTCTCAACTGATAAGCCTGGGAAGGCTGACATTAATTTTGCAAGTCTGAAAGTACATATCTCCCCCTGCTTCCTTCATAGTATGAGAAGATAGAGAGGATGGACCTTCTGGACCTCTTGTTCTGCCTGCTATGCAACTATGGACTGCACCCTCTCCTATTTGAGAGTTCCTTAGGCAGCATGTCTTTGTTCCACATCTACGGTCTTTCCCATTGACCATTACAATGATTTTGGAAAACCTTTAAACTTATCTGAAAATCTGATATGCTAAGAGTCCACAAAGGCCTATATATCAATGTTTAAGTAAGGAAAAGAGTAAGTAAAACTTTGAGGCCAAAAACATCCCAGCTACAGCAACACCTGTCAGGCACAAATAACGAGGAGCATTCATTGAATTCAAAGCACAGAAGAGTTTATTATTGCTACCTATACACAATTATATAGTCACCTAATGGTCAAAGATAAATTGGTGCTAGATAAGGGTTAACAGAATTCATGGAAGCTGGACTTGGGTCTCTTGTGGCCGTGCAATGACTTCAAACTGATGACATATTTAACTCCACTTTCCAGCTCAGCCCATGTTTCTCCTATAACACCCTTATCAAAGAGCAAAAAGATTAGCCAAAGTAGGTAGGGGGGTTCTGTAGCTAAAGATAAAAGCTGCCATCCTTAAGTACTTATTGGAGTAAATCCTGTCATATTTAATGGGACTTATATTAAGTAGACACAACATAGAGAAAATGGCCCTGTAAAGGATGGTGTTCTTTTAGTTTACTCAAAGGAATGCTTCCTTATGACATTTCAAAGGCCACTTTTTTTGTAAAAAATAAGCTAGAATAAATGTTTAATAAGACCTATTATTATCCCTTGAATCCTAGCAAGTCATTCATAAACGCTATTAAATCCTAATAATTATAGTTGTAGCCGTGAGGTTGCTACCTTTACAGCTTTTACGCATTTTTTATTTAGAGATCCAATGGGGACAAGCAAACAATTTCTGGAAAAGGCTACCAGTAACATTTTTATTCCAAACAGTATTATGTTAGATTAAACTTCTGTTCCTGAAAACAAAAACAGAACTGGAGAGTGAATGCTGGTAATGTGGTTGATTACTGAGAAGCCTTTGGTTTTAGGTCTATATTTCTCTCTGAGGTTGCTTCAATATGTGGTGATGAAACTGGGGATGTTCTCACCATATGTAACCCTCATTCTGATGAGGAGAAGCATCTGCAACAGATTTAAAGTGATTTTTAATAGGCTGTAAAACTCTTATTTCTTACTGTTTGGGAGACACCGTGGGTGTGTTTGTAGTAACACAAAATGAAAGGAAGTCAAAGCAGACTTGCTTCCATCCCTCTATTCCTCCCTCCATCCGTTGCTCCTCTGTCCTATGTGCTTCCTTCCTGGGGCTTGGTTATTTGAGGGCCCCATGCCAATAAAGGGCTTTATAGGTAACAGAATTGCACTAGGAAACAAATTGGCATCCAATGCAGCTAACAAAGTACAGGTGTGTCACGGACAAATAAGGCATGTCCATCAGAGCCTGTGCCACAGCATTCTAAACCAAGTGAAACTTCAGGGTGATCTTCAAAAGTCAGCCCGAAGTAGAGCATATTGTAGTAGTCAAGCTGTGAAGTGACTAGGGCTTGAATGACTGCCTGAAAGGCCTCCTGATCTAGGACAAAATGTAAATGGCATACCAGATTATGCTATTCTTCTGGTTCTAGTTTCCTGATATGTATCTTCCAATGGTCATCTTTCAAAATAATTTCTTAGATATCCCTTCTTTGCTGTACATTTTTTTCTCTCACAATTAAATTGTGTTCACTCTCTGTTGCCTATACTGGTTTCTGAATCAGGAGATTTCTCCAAACTCTTTTATTGAGTTAATAGTAGAAGTTGAATAGCAGTAGAAATAAAGAAGGTCTTTGCATAGCATAATCTGGTATGCCAATTACATTCTTTCCTAGATCAGGAGGCCTTTCAGGCAGTTATTCAAACCCATGTCACTTCACGGCTTGACTACTACAGTATGCTCCACTTGGGACTGACCTTGAAGACCTTAAAGTTGTGGATCTCCAACACTGGAGGTTTTAAAGAAGAGATTGGACAACCATTGAAATAGTATAGGGTTTCTTGCTTGAGCAGGACTAGAAGACCTCCAAGGTCCCTTCCAACTTTGTTATTCAGAATGATGCATTGTTAACATTTTAGAGAATGTCTCTAAAGACTGTAAGAATCTTCTCTTTGAAGATAATTTAAGGGCTGATCAGTCTAAATTCAGTCCATGTTGGCCAGTATTAGCATGACTAGCAAGCCACATAGATCACAGGGTATAATTTCCCCCTTGATGGTGTTTTTGCCTTTCTGTGTAAATTCTACCAATCATTTCTACCTTTGTATCTATACATAGAAATGAGTATGTGCATGTTTTCCACATTCCTGATATTTATTGGCAATGCATAAATAGCCAATCTGGGCGTTGATATTTGGAATGTAGCATTTCTGCTTAGCACAGCAAACAGTCATTTGTTCTCTGCTAAATAATGCAGCACGACTTGCTTAACTTCCCAAATCATTTTCATCTCTTTTGCTCTCCAAGATTTGCATGTTAAGTTCTTCTCTTTGCATTTCTTTTCTTGTCCATTCCCTTTATTCCCCGTGCCCCTCATTTTGTAGCCGAGATCCAAATGAATGGAATGAGTAATATTTGGCTTTCAGAGAGTCTTGGGTTTTTACAAGTGACACATCCATATTCGTCAAGAGTTCCTTGTTCTCCTTACTGTTCTTCTGAATATAATCAGAATAATCTGAAGGCTTTTGTTCTCAACAAACCTCTTCTCAATGCCAGAATAGGTGTTAGGCATTTTTTTTTAAAAAAAGTGAAGTGTAAGATTATAAAAAAAAAAAGTAAAACCGAGGTAAAAAGAGGTGTATGCTTAAAGGGTGAGGCAGGATTCCAACAGAAGACAGGAAGATATCTTCAGAGCAGAGGAGACTATTCCCGCCTAGAAGCTGTAGATTTCCTTTTACTGTAAAAGGGCCTTCTATTTTTCTACTTCTTTGTTCAGATGCTTTAGAAGTCCTTTGGATGGCGATTGTGAGTTTTTGTTTATTGCGAGTGGGCAGAAGCACACATCTCTCCATCGTTCTCGGTCAATCTAATAATGATGTCTTCTTCCATTAAGATATTTAATTCAGTAGCTGGAACAGTAAAGTGTATAATGGGCCACAGTTGTAGCTGATTGATTGGAGAGTGCTGGCTCCTGCATGAGGCAATCTACGCTATGATTGGTTGCTCTGGGTGTAAAGAGGGAGTTTCCCTTTTTTCCCGCCTTTTTCTTCTGTGTGTGTGTGCTCGGCATGCTATTCTGTGATTTACCTGACGGTTTACCTCATGATGTTAGTGAATTCTTGACTAACTTATTCACTGTAAATATAAATGCAACATATATTTATTTATATAAAACTACAAGTTTGGGTCAGCATCTCTGACTTCATTTGGACACCTGCTGCGCAATTCCCTGACACATCTTCACTTGGAGGTGATTGGAGCCTAGGAAAGAAGAGTCAGAGAGCTGCAAAGAGAACCGCAGATATCCTGCCTTTCTTTGTACAAACACCTTTTACTTAGTAAAAGTCCCTGAAAGAACATCTCATTTATGTGAAAATTCCATCCAATTTTTCTTCTTTGAATACAAGAGAGAAAGCCATTTCCTGCTCATCAGATTGATGGAGGATTGAAATAAGAACACAGAAGTACTATTCATTCCCGGAATATTTTCCCTTCTAGCTCAGTCTGACTAGCAATGGCTCCCCAAGGCAACTTGTTATTCAGAAATTGACCAGATTTGTTTTCCTACCAGGCCCATAACACTCCCAAACTGCATTCCTTATGTTCACTGACACCAGTTTCTTGTCCATCTGGCTAAGATTCTTAAACCACTACAATTATTTTCTCTTTTTCTTATTGCCCACAGCTTGCCTTCTTCTAAATATAGGGCCGTCCAAGCTTGGTATCACTCGAGATGCAACCTCAAAAAATTATTAATGGAATTTCTTTTCGACCAGAACTGAACGCCGAGGCTTCGAAGATCTCTTTGTAAGGGGAGAGATTTCTTTTCCTTTATATATATATATATATATATTAGAGAAAGTGATAAGTTGGAAGAAAAAATGGATTTGTTAGATTAAGGTTAAAATATAATATGCTATTATTTCTACTAGCAATTAACAGACTTTTCTGATTAGGATTGAATGATGATGTTTTACAATTTGATTATTGATAAGGGATGGGAAGAAAAGAACTTTTAAAAAACCGAAATATTAGAGAAGGTTACTGAAGTTATTTATATTTGTCTTGACTGTGAAATGCTCAATAGAATCAATAAAAGTGATTATTGGGAAAAAAAAAAGAAATTGTGGACACGGGGCCAGCTCAGTTATGAAGTGGCTAAACAATGGAGATGCTGGGTATTATAAAAATACAGGAAATTCTTAACTATTTACTTTGATACTGTTGTGTTTGTACTAAAAGGGACAAAAGGAAATTTGTGCCTCGAGGGCCTAAATCGCTTTTCATTGTTGGGAACTTTGTACTTTAAGTCTTCTGCTTGTTGCTTTTCCTACCTTTTCCCCTTCCCCTTGCTCCCAGTTCCCTTCCCTTCTCCCCTTCCCCTTCCCCTTCCCCTTCCCTCACCTTCCCTTCCCTTCCCTTCCCTTCCCCTTCAGTTCCAAGTGTAACTAAAAGCCTTCATCAAAATTTTAAGAGCTCCAGAGCTTTTAGTTGTTGCTTATACTGATTTATTGACATTGACATACCCTGCAAATATGAACCCTGATGGACAGGGTAGTAATAGACTAGAAGGCGGAGGAGAAGGATGCAGCAGCAGTGGTGGGATGGAAGTTAAAACACACATGCAGATGCACGCAGACATACACACCCGCACACACATACAAACTCCAAAGTACAGTAGGTGCCACATAAGGAGAAACTGCCCACTGATTACAACTCACTAATTTGTTATGCACTCTGGCAAATCAGCAGTGATTCATATGACAAATATGGAGAAAAAATTAACAGCTGTCATGTTGTGATGTGTTAATTTCCTGACATTCCCTGCACTGAAGCCAATTACTGATTTAAGGGCAGAGAGAGAGAGAGAGAGAAAGAGAAGGAGAATGTGTGTCCTGTTCGGGCTTCTAATTAGGATTCTTCAAGACTAAAAGGATGTAGCAAAGGAACTGGGAAATAGATGAACAAGAGAATAAGGCAGCTAGCCAGAGAATCCAATTGTACTCTCTCTGCCTCCTTCCTTCTCAAAGCTTCTGATTAAATTGTTCAAATGTGTTTAAGCAGAAGTTTCTAAACTATTTATTTACTTTTATTCATGACTGTATATTCTCGTCTTTTGTGTCCTAATTGGGACATTCACCTAAGCCTAGAGTTTCCATTACACTTAGAAGCCAACAGGTCTGGATGCAATCTGATAATCATACCTGAGTTTAGCTGTGTCAAAGCCATTCATCATGGAGCTTCAGACAAAAATGAAGCAGGCACCTCAACAACTTCCAGGGCTTCTAAAGTGATGAGCCTTTACAATTTCAGAGACTCTGCTCTTAACTGGAAGGACTTGATCTGGCAACCTCACTTGATACAAACCATCCACAATCCCAAAAGCGGATCTATCAAAGTCAAGGAAGCAGTTGGTGAAGACTGCTCATTGTACAATGGCCTGCCAGACTTGGAGGTAGAGGTGAAATTAATTTGCCCTACAATATTTGAGAAAAAGATGACACCACACTTTCCCCTTACTCTTGCAGTTAGCAGGTTAAATTATCACATATCCTAATTAGTATCAAACTGTCCATGCTAGCTGCAGTGCATTGGGCCAATTTGTTCCTATTGAAAGCCATATTGTGGGTTTATTTTGCATCTCTGTTGCCACAGTCATGGAAAAATAATGCATCGCTCTCCGTTATCTTTCATTCTTAACTTTAATGCCTACCGGCCAGGCATATCTTACTTGCACATGGTGTGAAATTAGCCTCTGGAGCAGTTTTATGGGTTGGATCCTAAGCCCATTAATGGTATGATTCTGTTACATCAGTGTGATGTATATACAAGGGGTGGGTGGGGAATAAGACAGGATAAAGAGATTGGAGAATAGGACTTCTCTCCATTGGAAAGAATTGGAGAAAAACATTTTAGAGAACATGGGAACTAAACACAGAACTTGCCAGAAACTCTTAAAACAGCCCCCTTTTTAAATACATCTTTTTAAATACACATCTTTTAAAGAGTTTTAAAATTTAAAAAGGTGTAAAAGTTTAAAATGTTACACCTTTTTAAATTTTTAAAAGGTGTAGGATAAGAGATAGAACTTTTTAAAACAGCCACCTTGTTTCCCAGAATCATGCAATTGCCTTCTGCACAGGCCATCTGATCCTGAGGAATAATAAGATTGCTTTAAAGAGGGAGTCCATGCATTTGCCAATACACATGCATCATGGTACTGAACCACTTCATAATTCTTTCCCTGCAGAAAGAAATTCAATTCTGGTAGGGTTATTATGCAAAAAACAAACAAACAAACAAGCCCTCTCCCAAATTAATTATACAGTCACAAAAGACAATAGTATAAAAACAAATTATGTGATAATGAAAATAAACCAACTTTTGTTAGGAACACAACACAGTTAATAAACGCAACATTTTCTGATACTATTTCTCTTCCTCAGCTAATATTCTAAAAGTTATTATATTAACTGTTTAAGTATACAGTGCCATTCAGAGGGAAAAATCCATTGACAAACTAGCAGAAGCCAGGATAAAATTAGATTCCACCCATTTATATACTTCTTGTACTATAGAAACAGGGAAGACCAAATTCATGTAATAATAAAATCCAGTGGGATTCACCCGTTGAGCCCCACAAATTTTAGCTACATCCGGCCCTATTTTTTTACGTTGTGAAGAGATCAAATTTCTTTATCCTTATTTGTGTACTGTAACTCAGTAGTATTAGCTTCATTAAATTAGGAATAAACACTCTGCCCTATGCTGTAATATGTGTGTGTGCATGTGTGTTATACTGTATACCATATCTTTGACCATTAATATTCCCAGTTCAGTAATAAATAAAAAGTAATCTACAAACATGTACAATATATAAAGACAATAATATGAACAATATTTTTTTTCTATTTAAAGGCAAATTTTGCAATGCCAAAATCTTATGTATTTGCTAAATCTCTTGATTAAACTTAGGAGATCTGTACAAATCAGAATCAATCTTTAAACTGATTCAATTAAATTCCCTGCATGGTTCAAATTCATTCTTTTCAAATATTGTACATCACTTTTAAAAATATTTTTTTAAAAAATAGGGTGTTTTCTCCCATCTATGATCCTCTGAAGGCTGGGTTTGCTAAAGCTTTATATCAGTGGTGGCGAACCTATGGCACGGGTGCCAGAGGCGGCACTCGGAGCCCTCTCTGTGGGCATGCGCACCGTTGCCCCAGTCCTAGGCCTTCAGCTGGGTTTTATAAAACCTTTTCGCTTTAGGCCTCCGCCGCCGTGTGCAAAAAAAAAAAGGTTCAATCAGTCAATTTCAACTTCTCGCGGGAAAAAAAAAGTTCTTGCAAAGTTGGAATTGATTGATTGAGCTTTTTAGTCCCACCCAGTCTGCCGTTACCACCGCAGCCACGCCCACCCAATGGGCCACGCCCACCCAATGGGCCACACCCACCCGGCACTCGACGATGCATAAGTGGGTTTTGGGTTGCAGTTTGGGCACTCAGTCTCTAAAAGGTTTGCCATCACTGCTTTATATAGTGCATTACAACTCCGTGGCACAGTTGCTTGAGAAGGAAAAAAAATGTACTTTTTTCTTTCTCATATATTGGAGCTGACTCAGGATAAGGAGGATAGCCATAGATTACTACATGCAGGATTTATAAAACGAGAAGGAAGAAATATGCCATATTTAAAAGAGCAATAGAACATGTTCCTCTGTCTCTCTTTTTTTCCCCCTTTTTCTTTTAAAATCCCTTTTGCTGATGGCTTGAACTCCTGCAGGTGGGTCTATATCACAGCCTGCATTAAAGGCAATTAAAAAGATCACTCTTGTTGCTATATTTCACCTTTTCTCCATATTTTTACTTCCTCGCCAGGATGAATAAATTAATCCCATTAATGCATAATTAAGTTTTCAGCCAGGAGTGGAGGGGAAAGCTTAACCCAAACCAATTATTCCTCTGTTGCCACTGCTTCCCTTTGGATCATGTGATTTTAATTGTTTCCATCTGACCAGGTGACTGGGTGGCTCTGCATAAGAGTAGAGAGGAGGACCGGGAAGGGAGACCAAACATGCAGATTAATTTTATTCTTTAACCTTCCTAATGTGTCTGCTTGCTTGCATCGTGCTGCAGACAGCAGATCATCGCTTGATTTATTGTACTGACCGTTGCCTGCATCTCTCAGGCTAATGACACATACACTAAAGTCATTGATTTGTATGAATAGCCTCCGCTCTCCATTTATCACAATTTAATGTAAGGGTTTGCAATGCATAAAAAAAAAAATCACATGGGAAGCGTGGACCCAAGGGCCTGGCCGCTTAGCAGTTATGAATCATTTGCTGCCTTGTAATATATAGACTGTTCTTTTCCTGAAAAATGCCCTATAAGGTCATACTTCTTGAGAGAACATCTCAACAATTAAACCCCAATGTAGACATTTTAAGATAAAACATATAGGGAGTACAAGGGAACAGAAGCTTCCTTTGTGCCCTCTCTCTGTCTCTTTCATCCTTTTCACGTACCGTACCAAGCCAATTTCATCCCCCAGGTGTAGGCAAAGCGATATCTCCGCTGACTTTGCTTAGGACTTTGTCGCTTTTATAAGGTATAATTTTGGCCCTTAAACTTTATTGATTTGCCTTTGAACCCAGCAATGCTCTAATAAGGATAAGTCTCCTAGGAGTTGGCCAATCGCCTCTCCCTGAAGATCATTTACTTAAGATTAGATCTTCTCCACAGATCCACACAAAAGAAAACAAAACAGAAGTCACTGGCAATTATTTGGTAGAAATATCAACCGGTAAGAACGGTACAGATCGCCAATCTCTGTAAGACCCCCCTTACTTGCATTGACTTATTTGTGGTTTTGCTCAGTTAGCATTTATTTCCCCCCAGTATATAACAGCTTAAAAGAATATGAACTCGCCAGACCTTATATTAACTGCTATCTCTTCCTTCCTTTAAGAAGACTAGACTTCTTAGTAGTCCTTGACCTATGGCCACAATGGAGCCCCAAATTCCCACTGCTGAGCGAAATAGATGTTTTGCCCCAGTTTATGGCCTTTCTTGTCACTGTGATTAAGGGAGTCTGTCTTCCCCACTGACTTTGCCTGTCAGAAGATTGCAAAAGGTGATCACATGACCCTGGGACACGGCAACCGTCCCGAATACACGCCAATTGCAAGCATCTGAACTTTGATCATGTGATGCTGGAACAGTCTTAAGTGGGAAAGATGGACATAAGTCCCTTTTTCAGTGCTGTTGTAACTTTGATAGGATGGTTGTAAGTCAAGGACCACCTGCAGTCATGAAGCCATTTACTCCAGCAGTTTAGCACAGCTGAAGTTCTATTAGTTCCACTGCTAGCATCCCCAAAGGATAGAAATATTCTAAGCAAATTCTGAAATCAAATCTTCCCATTGATATATCTGACTCTTCTAAGGAGTAGGAATTGGAGCCCGGAGTCTTGACTTGATTGATGATCTCCACATGGCTGAGACCCCATTCGTGTCCACCGGTCGATTTCTTTTTTCAGAGGTCTAACTGAACATGCAAATGCGGGGAGGCAGATAAATGTCCTTTGTGCATCTGGAAAGCACATCATGTTCATCCAGCATATCATCTGCAAGATTTTGGAATTCAGGAATCACTGGCCGTTAGATGCAGAAACCATTGCAATGAATAAATTTAACATAATTTACATAAAGTACATATCATTGCTCAGCCCAAAATTGTCCTAGGTTGGACCATAGATACTCATCTGGGAAAGCATGGGCTGGGTTGGCTATCCGAATAGATCTTTGAAGATCTAGATGAATTTAAGAAAATAACAGATTTTTCAGTCCTGAGTATAGACTGCTTACCTCTCTTTTAGAAAGTGGCTTAAGGCATTTTTGTCATTTAAACAATCTAAGTAATAACTAGATCATTGGGTTTCTTTTTACAGCAGTCCTAAATTTATACTGCTAAAGTTTTTTTTAAAATGCTTATCTTTAATTATTTGCTATATTGTTCACAGTCTAATATAATTAGCTTACAGCTGTGTAGAATGGAAAAATATACTAGATGTGAAATCTTTAATCAAGTTGAGACATAGTGACTGACAGCAGTCAGTTAGGTTGTACTATTTTTGAGTTCCGTCTTTCTGACTTCCTTCAAAATCTTATTATGTGTGTAGGCTGAAAATAAAACATCAAAACTATCATAGCCTCAGCATGACCTTGGAAATATCCATTAAGATTTGGTGAGAGCGGAGGTTAAAAAATTGGTGCTGTGCACAACTGATCTTTAGACAGTATAATAATAAACATCTGTAATACAGATGCAGCACTTGTCTGAAACCAAATACAGATGCAATGTGAAAAGTATTGGTACATGCAGAGGATTTGTCTATGGTCCTTTAGGTCGGATGTAATTCTTGGAGTTACTTCTGTCTGGTAATCATTTCACATTACAGTGGCACAGACTTTCAGGCCGGATGTAAATATTATTTTGATTCAACCTCAATTGCTTCCAAAATAATTTATTTTGCCTCACCTTCTTTCTTCTCTGTAAACATGCCTCCAATCCTAAAATGCTTTCACTTCAAGTCTACCCTGGTGTTTGTAAACCTGCATTACTCAATCTTATCTTTAAAATGGAGCTATGGCATCACAAAATCTCTACTCTTGGTTGGGAGGAAGCTGGATTGCTGTTGAAATGTTTTCACAGAGAAGCTCCCATTTAGATCAGGGGTCTTCAAACTTGGCCCTTTTATGACTTGTGGACTTCAACTCCCAGAATTCCTCAACCAGGCATGCTGGCTGAGGAATTCTGGGAATTGAAGTCCACAAGTCATAAAAAGGGCCAAGTTTGAAGACCCCTGATTTGGATGAACTTATTCATTTCATGTAAACATGTAAGCTACATTTTGCATAGCTTTGCTCTGATACCATGCAAAGAAAAGAACCTGCATTGGGTGCCCACATATACAGGTAGTCCTTGACTAACAGCCATTTGTTTAGTGAGTCTTTGAAGTTACAATGGCTCTGAAAAAAGCAACTTACAGCGGATCCTCACATTTATGACCATTGCAACATCCCCAGGGTCAAGCGATCAAAATTTGGGTGCTTGTCACCCGGCGTGTATTTACTACAGTTGTAGTGTCCTGTGATCACCATTTGTGATCTTCCCTGCCAACTTCTGACAAGCAAAGTCAATGGGGGAAGCCCATTGACTTTAACGACCCCATGATTTACTTAACAAATGAAGAGACCCAAAAAAAGGTCATAAAATTGGTGTGACTCATTTAGCAACCGCCTTGCTTAGCAATGGAAATTCTGATCCTAATTTTGATTGTTAAGTCAAGAACTGCCTGAATAGCACCGGCTTCACTGGGGGGGGGGCAAGCGGGGAGGTGGGGGAACTGACTTGCTGTACCCAGAGAATGCAATATATTAAACATGCACTGGACCACGAAAAGAAAAAATAATATTTTTTGCAACAGTTAGGCACGTACTAACTTATGCACTGGCTTTTTTTTGCATATTTCATGGAGCTGTTTACTCTGCAGTTCATTACAGATAGTTTCTGTACATCAACTGCTGCCATATGAATGGGTGTTACTCTCACTATCCAGCAAGAGTTTAGAAAAAGTCTCTCTCGTTTTGAAACTCTTACCAAAAAAAAAAAAAAAAGGAAAAATGCGTATCATGACAGAGGCAACTCATTTCCACATATAAATATATTAAGTTGAGAAACTTTATAACTTTTTTTCCTGCATGTTCCTATGCTTGTAGAAACAGAGAGCTGCTAAAAGCAAACACGAAACTAAATGTATAAAAACAAAAGGCCCATTTGATATGTTATTTCAGAATCAAGATTGAGAATGACACCTCAAAGAAAATAGCACAGCAGAAGGAAAGGAAAAGGAAATTCTCATATCTGGTATTATGGTACTTGGTATTGTGTGTCCAAATTCCTTCTGTGTACTAGCACGCTTGGCCAATAAAGAATTCTATTCTATTCTATTCTATTCTATTCTATTCTATTCTATTCTATTCTATTCTATTCTATTCTATTCTATTCTATTCTATTCTATCTGCCTTTTTTATTTTAATGTAATGAGAGAAAAGCTGACAACTCTGCACTTGCTAAGAAGGATGTGCTCCTTAGGAAACATGTAGGAAATAGCAAAATTACTTTAGAAAGCAATCAAGATGTAATGGTCTAGTACAGACATGTCAAACTCACAATGTCACGTGACATCGCACAACGTATCGGGACTGTTTTGCCATTGCCGGCAATGGGGTGGGCGCGGCTTCCGCGTGACGCGTCCGGCCCGCAGGCCGGCAGTTTGACACCCCTGGTCTAGTACAACCTTGGCAACTTTAAGATCTGTGGACTTCAACTCCCAGAATTCCTCAGCCTTCAAATTTTCTGTGTATAACCAAGTTCATAATTTGCTTTCTGGAGGTCAACCAGTTATGAAGAATCTTAAGATTCTTTTAAAAGAAAATTAAAAGAAAACTAAAACAGAAATCTCAGCTGTGATCACGTTAGGAATATCTGTGGACAGATGGTGCCATTGTGATGGGGAGGGTACATTTCAACAATCAGCCTTATTCAGTGTATGGGCAGATTTGTATTGAACTTAAGGCTCCTTTTCAAGTCTTGGGATAGGACTTGTGTTTAACCTACTTGGAAATGTCAGGCAACTGCATTCAAAATAAAATGCTCTAGCTGCAAAGTATAATCTGTCCTCTAGAAAATTGTCCAGGTGCACACTCAAGCAAATCTTAAGAATGAGTAGAGTGAAATCTTGCATCAAAGTTGTAGATCAAATGCTAGGCTACATCAAACTCTTGATGATTTGTCACTTGTCTAACATAATAAAAAAAAAATCTAGTGGATAGAAAGGACTAGGTGTTTTCTGCAATTGTACTGAGATGGAGGCATAACAAGAAATCACACAATGCATATTGTTTGGAGAGGAGTCTTGTTCTCATCATTGGTGGTCTCTGGGGTGAATCTTCCTTGATAAGCTCTCTAAACAGAAAGAAAATACCAGAGGGTTTAAATTTGT
Organism: Azemiops feae; assembly: GCA_023970755.1. Lineage (NCBI taxonomy): Eukaryota > Metazoa > Chordata > Lepidosauria > Squamata > Viperidae > Azemiops > Azemiops feae. The sequence goes on along the minus strand of JALGBA010000169.1, from coordinate 1,112,447 downwards.
GTTAATTAGTGGAGACACTATTTTTTTTAAAAGAAAGAATCCAATTATATGCCCAGTAAAATGAGCATTTTATCACCATTATAATTATTTTGTCATTATTTATAAATGCTTCATTCCTGACTTCTCAAAATAGTACTGCCACTATTCATTTTCTTAGTAAAAAGACTTTGAGCAGGCAGGCTTCTTATTTTATTTAAAAGTGGAGGAGCTGTATGGTTGGGGGCAGCCTGCCTGAAGTACAGTCTTACTACTCAGCCCAAGCTATTTTGAAAAACCAACAAGGTTGTGAAGTTTGGGCTTTCCATTTGATAATGTGTGAATGTGCCACTGACCTGTTATAAAACACACAGCTCTTATTTCACTCCTTGCAGCCACATTCAGTTCACTATAACAGAAACATCTCATTTAACAAAGTCATCTTTAAAGTTTTCCTTTTCTGAAAATTTGAGCTCTCATATTCATACTATCACCATCTCCTAATCAACTATTGATGGCAGAAAAATGAGGAAGGGGTAGTAATTTGTCTCTTTTTAAGGCCTTTCTCTCACCCCTTTGTCTTTTTCCAGTTAATGTCATTGTGGTTGTTACTTTAGTGTTCTGGAGCAAGTAGCAGAACTTGAATATTTTACTTTGGTATTTATTTGGTCCATAAAAATTAAATGGGATTCCTTGCCATCCTCCAAGTCTGAGAACTTCTCCAGAGAGCAATTGCACCCAGTCCTTATCTTGACTACAGGCATTAGGAGAGGAATCAAGTTGTAGGATTTGTAGAACAGCATTTACTTGAGACAGAATAACAGAGTTGGAAGGGACCTTGGAGGTCTTCAAGTCCAGCCCTCTGCTCAAGCAGGAAATCCTATACCATTTCAGACAAGTGGTTGTCCAGACTCTTCTTAAAAACCTCCAGTGTTGGAGCACCCACAACTTCTGGAGGCAGGTTGTTCCACTGGTTTATTGTTCTAACTGTCAAGAAATTTCTCCTTACTTCTAGGTTGGATTTCTCCTTGAATAGTTTCCATCCATTGCTTCTTGTCCTGCCTTCAGGTGCTTTGGAGAATACATTGACCCCCTTTTCTTTGTGGCACCCCACAAAGATATTGGAACAATGCTATCATATTACCTCTAGTAGGAAATGATGTAACAATCAAAATAGCAGCCAGAAGAGTCAAAAAGTTGTTGAACAGGATCCATTCATTGGCACATTAATTAAATAACCTCTTGTAATTTCTTTGTCTGATGCAAAAATAATAAAGGGGGACAGCCTATGTTGAGAAGATATTGTACCCCAAAATTAAGAGAGATCTGGTAGCATTTTCAGATGAATACATTTTATTGATGATCGTACAGCTCACTGAGGAAGCTGTGCCTTTTAATAAAACCACTAACTTAAAAATTTTAAATTGCTACAAATTACACTGAAGAGGGGGCTCAGGACCCCTCAGAAAAACCTTTGGCAGTTGCTTCTCAACATCCTCCCTAGTCTGATTTGCTATATAAATCAAAAGCAACCTTGAGAAAGAAGACATACTGACAATTAAATTAGATTAGATTACCTATTGTAATTTAGAAGTATCAGATTTTGGATAGTTAAACGGAAAGATCATAGTGAGGGAAGTTACCATTCAGATTAGATTATTTAGATAAATAAAGAATTATTAGAATAGTAGCATTTGGTGAAGGGCTGTGATGAATGTATATTCCCCTCCCTTTTCTTGCATCTAGAATATATTAAGGAATGAGCTCCAAAATGACCACAGACTGATTGTTCAAACCAGTTATTTAGGATTTTGCTGATGTCTTTCATAATATTCATAGCCTTCACCTCCCTGTAAATTTTCAGCAAGTCATTAAAATTCCTAAGCTCTGTAATTAGGTCTCTCCTGAAAGCTATGGAGGTAGTTTCTGTATATTAGCAGTGTATAAGCCTCTCTGGGGAAGTGCAAGGGCGGGCATGCTAGTATTCCTCTTTTGTGTTGTAGAGTTTTGTTCTTTGCTCTCCTATGCTTAGCCTAATGACTCCAGGAGGCTTTGAGAAGGTAGGAACACAATTATCAAAGACTTTTGAATAATCATTTGATCGTTTGCTATTTCAGAGCCGGCTACAGTGGCTGCTTTTGGTTGCAAAGTTCCTCCCCCTGTTCATCGGAGGTGATCTCTGCATTATATTGCAGGGATGTTTCTTCCGGCATGCACCCACTTTCTGCTCCAGTTTTGCAGCTCACAGGGGCAGGAGGGCTGTTTAAATTTTCTTTTGGTTTGGACCATTTCTAGATATACCAGTCTAATATTGTAGGTGGAAAACCCATTTCTCCACTTGTTCAGTCACTAAGTCGGTGTTCGACTCTTTGTGACCCCCATGGACCATAACATGCCAGGCTCCCCTGTCCTCCCTTGTCTCCTGGAGCTTGCCCAAATTCATGTTCACTGCATCGATGACACTATCATAGATCAAAATAGATATTTCTCCACCGTAACTTGGCAACTTCCTGTCATTCGGGCCACAGTGAGAACTGTTGCAGATGCATGCCAAAGAGAAAAACAACATGAGTCCTGATAGAATGACTTTCAACAAAGGAGAATGTTTGTAGCTCAGGGTAGAAATGAGGGGTCCTTGCTGCTCTCTGAGTTTGGTTGTATTCTTGCAGAAGTTTCATTACCCATCATCAGGTAGGTAACATCACCAGTGCTAGTAAGGAGTAGGGTTTGCTCTCAGTTTATATTCTAGTGGCTTGCCCTATGTTGGTCTCAGAGATTCTTTGCTTGGGCTGTTTGCTGTTGGCTTCTTTGGCAGTTCCTTGATTGGGGTATTGTTTACTTGATTGATGATCTGATGTTAATCTTGGAGTTAATCTATGCTTATCTCAGTGCTGATTGCTGGTTCTTCTTCTTCTTCTGCCATATCCGTTATCGGACGTTGGCTATCATGTTGGCGATCCTGTTTTTATCAGCAGCAGCATGAAAAAGTGCTGCTGAGTTTTGTCCAAACCAGTCCCTTAGATTTTGAAGCCATGATGTTCTTCTTCTGCCTGGACCTCGTTTGCCTTCAATCTTTCCTTGGAGGATTAAATGGAGCATGCCGTATTTTTCTGGGTGTCGCATCACATGTCCGAAATATTCTAACTTTCTTGGCTTTCCCAGGCGGCTTAAAACCTCCTCATTTCTGATTTTGTCAACCCAGCTTATACGTAACAGCCGCCTGTAAATCCACATTTCAAATGCTTCTAGTCTCTTCAGGTGGCCTTCTGTCAGAGACCAACTCTCTACTCCATAGAGCAGGATAGAAAAAATATAGCATCTGACAAGCCTGATTTTCAGTCTTAGGCTTATGTCGTGACTGCAGAAGACCTTTTTCATTTTGAAGAATGCTGTTCGAGCTTTCTCTATCCTTGTCTTTACTTCAGTGGTCATGTCCCAGCTTTCATGTAAATTAGAACTGAGGTGCGTGATCCTTTCAACTTTTTCTAGTGGTGTTCCTTCTGAATTTACTGGTGGTAAGTTAACGGGTTGTTTGCTGATGACCATGATATTGGTTTTTGAGGTGTTAAGCTTCAAGTCGTATTTTCCAGATGTTTCTGTGACTCTGTTGATGAGGAGCTGATAGGGAATGGCTTTCTTGATTCTTATGTCCCGAAGGTGGTTTTTCAAAAGGCAACTGGATTTTGTTTTTCCTTGAAGATGTTTCGCTTCTCATCCAAGAAGCTTCTTCAGTTCTGCTTGCCTTTTGAAAAAGCACCTTTGGGACCACTATGACCTGGATGACTGAGAATCTCCGTAGACACTTGATTCTTATGCTTTTCAGGCATGGCTGAAAGCAGTCCTACCAATTCTTTCCCATCTTGTGTTTCTCATTGCAGAGTGGAGGCACCACTCCGTCCTTCTATGAAACACATTCAAAAAGAATGATTACTTTTCTCAGTTATATGAGAAATCTATGCAGATTTCATCAATGAACCAATTAATTGATGGTAATGTTCAATTATTCAATTAAGATTTCTTCAGCTGAGTGACAGACTTAATATTACCCATTTAATCAATGTCATCAGTTTTTATTTGTTTGTTCTGCAGTATCAATATTTCACCCTTTCTCCCCCATTGTAGCCTTGCCGTAAGGTAGATTAGGCAGAGAAAAGCAGAACATTTCAAAGAAGGATTGTAGTACAGATTTGAAGTTGATTTGGCCAAGTGTGGTTCTTCAACCTGAGCTTTGTAAAGAAGAAAGAAAGGAAAACTTTGGAACTGTGAGATTGTGCTAAAGGTGACATTAGAGTACTACTGTTCCCTTTTAGCAAATATTTTTCAAGAGACATAGTTGTGGTTTAATGTTTAGATTCCTGGGTGAGAACTAAGAAGGCCAAAATTCAAATCCTGGGCCATAAGAAAAACGTGGAATTATTCAGCCCTTTCTCCTTCAGAAGGATGTTGTTACAATAAAATCAGAGATAAGAAACATGTATGCCATTCTGAGTTGCATAGAGAAAAGGCAGGATATTGCTATAATAAATAACTCCAATCATATCGGCTGAAAATCCTACTGTTATCTCTTGACTGACCTCCCTTTGAGCTACAGATATAAACCTTGGTATTCTTGGGTTAAGAGAAGAAAGATACTCAACTTTAGAAAGTGGTTTATGGAGGAATATTTGCGAGATAGGGGAGTGTTATCTCTTTACCAGGTCTTTATCCCATCTACAACCCAGATGTAGCTTTACCATCTTCAGCAGTCTCATGCCTGTGATTTTTGTTTAGGCCTAACAAAGTACCAGATAATGAAGATGGAAAACCAATAAGAGAGGGCGGAGAAAGCTATAACAAATGGTTTAAGATGGATTTGGTGTGTAATTACTTACATTTTTTCCGCTAACTACTATATAAGCAACCCATTTAACGAGGCAAATTGTTCTCTGGAAGATGCATTCCACTTGCCCAAAATTTCTGCATAGGCTGATAATACAAAACTTTGGGGAGGGGCGAGTTGTATATTTGTGTGTATACGCTTTTCCTTCTTTTCTTTCTCCTTTTTTTTTGCTGTGTTGCAGTCAATTTTCCAAAGAGCTCACTTTGCGAATATGTGATTAATCATATGTGTGCTGGACTTGCCGATAAATACCAAAACCTTAAACTCTTAACAACTTCCTCATTTTGTGTGGTCATTCCAAATAGCTAACAACCAGAAATAGTCAATATATGCTAAAATCAATATTCGGGGGGGGGGGAGGGGTCTCTACATAAGATTGATTTTGCTCTCTGAGGACTTCATTTTGCTCATCAACAAAAACACATTGTCTTCCATAAATAATTGAATGCTGGTGAAACTTTAAGAGTTCTCAACAGGGTGGATTAATCAGTACCTGTAAGGGGGGATTCTTATTTTAGTAAGTTGCAAATTTACAAATAGTCCCAAAAGGGATATGGTGCTGATCCAGAAGCACTTAAAAACAATTAAGTTGAATTTGAAAATTAGGGAATTCAGTCCTAGTTTCCAATGAGTTAATAGACATGAGATTAATGAACCTTAATAAAGAAAATTGTCTCTTATGAGCTAAGTCATGCTAAACATTTTTAAAATATGGAAAGAGGCGGGACCCACAAAATGAGTGACATTTTAAAAACAGGATTTTCTAAATCTCCTTTTACTCAAGTATTTAAATGCATGGCTACAGTTAAAGTGGAGAGTTAATTTAAGGTGGAAATCACATTTATTTCTTTTTCCATGGTACACAGTACCTGTCGCTATTTTATTTATTTATTTTATTCTTTTTTGAGAAAAGTGTAATTTGCCCAGAGAAATTTTGAAATCGATTAAATTGTAAAAAGAAATATGCGCTGCTCGACTGCTTTAGATTGTAGTTGTCACTGAATAAGGTGAATATAGATGCAAAATTCTTATCAATAACTGTTTTGTTCATTCTTCATGTTATTTTTAGCCACTAAGTGTTCTAGGATTTTCTTGCAATTTTTAAAATGCCTTTTTAAAGTGATTCTATTGTATTGCTAGTCTTAGTACTGTGTTTGGTCTTGGACTATAAATACATTTTGATCAGTGGTGGGATTCAGCCAGTTCGCACCAGTTCGGCAGAACCGGTAGCTAATTTTTTGTTGCCCAGGCCCAGAATGGACGTCCGGAAACGGCATCCACACAGAGAACTGGTTGTTCACATATTTGAATCCCGCCACTGATTTTGATTGATTGGTAGCTACAATTTTTCCTTATTTAGCCCAGTTCATATAAATCTACATAAGAAACTACACCAAACTTTACTTCCAAATGCATATTGTAAAGCCAAAGCAAAACTCCCATCAGAGTATTTGCAGAAATGGAAAATCAGGTAGACAATTCGAAGTTGTTCCATATGCTGGTCTAAGGAGCTAAATTTGGCATTCTTCAAATTCTCATTTGTGGAAAAGAGAAGATATTCAGGAAATCCAGAAAAAAAAAAGAGTTAGGAAATTCTTCAGAACTGAATTATCCCACTCACCACAAATACATAGAATTCTGGCATCTCTGATGCAAAATTCCTTTAAATATGGTATTATCTCAAACTGTACATTACTACAGATAAGAGTTACAGAAAAATAATGAATGAGTTCAATATTTGTATTAACTCACAATCCTGAGTGAATTAAATGCAACTGAGTAAATCATGAAGTAAGGTGTAATTTACTGTGCAAACCTCTCAAAACTACACAATTGCATTCCTATTGGAATACTCATTAGTTACAATTCTAACAGGGGCTTTTCTAATAAATAAAAAAAATATTTTCCTGCATTTTATATGAATGTTTGGCATACTGATGACTTTCCTCTCTAGCAAAGTGGTAGCAATTGTGCAACCTTAATATCTTAAAATGTTGCAAAAATGGAGAATGTAGATGTGATGGGGAATGAAAAAGGCTTTGTTCTTCAGAAATCTAAAAATAGATGGAAAGGGTCTTACTATTCATTCTCAAGAGTATTATGGATTTTTGGCTGACATTAGTTCCTCTGAAGTGAATGTCAGACTTACTCAGAACAGTTATAAAAAACAAAGAAAGCTGCCCTGTTACCATTATTAGAAGGGCAAGACAAATGAAATGCCATGATAACCATTAGGAGAGAGAGAGAGAGAAAAAGAAACTGTAAAATATATTTGTATATTATCTGGTAGCAAATGGAGGGTCCCATGTTAAAAGTGGCTAAACAAGGAAGAAGGGATATCATATTATATCCTTAAGGACACTCTTTACTAAATCTACCTGTTTGCTACAGGAGGATCTACTATTGTTTATTGCACACTTTAGAGAGTTCAAATATATTCAAATATAATAAGTTAGTTTAGTATCAATATGGTCTCTGCCTGGAGATGGGGCCTGTAAAATTGGGGAAAGAATGCTGGACATACATGTTGCAGGAAATAGAGAGATTTTTGCTCTTAAGGAGGCTTGGAAATTCAATCTGAATGCAAGAAATAGGGAGAAGAATTAAGGGGGAAATACTGTATATTTTGCAGCTGCCAATATATTAAGAGGTCTGTTCTGTAGGTGACTTTGGTACCACACCAATTCATTTTGGCTAGAGCGTTGCAGTACCTTAGCCTGTAGCCCACATCTTTATCTCTGTGTGTGTATTGTGTGTTTTCCAGAGCACTAAGGGTAATTAGCGTGGGCAGCCTGAAAGCAGAATGCCTTTTGTTATTCCAACCTTCAAGACAGTTGTTAAGTGAGTTTTACTTAACATTTTACTACCTTTCTTGCCACTGTTGTTAAGTCAATCCCTGCAGTTGTTAAGTTGCTAAGTGAATCTGGCTTCCCCATTGGCTTTGCTTGTCAAAAAGTTGCAAAACTGTCACAGATAGGAGTCAGTTGCCAAGCGCCTGGATTTTGATCAGGTGACCATGGAGATGCTGCAACAGTCCCTAAGTGTGAAAAACATGTGTCACTTTTTCAGTGTTGTTGCAACTTTGAATGGTCACTAAACAAGAAAAAAGGTATGTCAAGGACTACCTGTATATACAACAGCAGCAGAGGTAAAAAGTAAGACACCAGGTGACCCTTCCTCTGTTCTATGCCACGAAGGAAAGAATGGCTTTTTGCCTAAGGGAGAACTGGAACTCAGATTCCTGGTTTCTAGCCTGGTGCCTTAGCCACCAAACCAAATTGGCACCCCTTTGTTTATTTAGTAAATTTATACATCAGGACTTGACAGAGATGTAAAGCTGCTTGTTTCAGCCTTGCATCTTTTTGCCATGCGTCGTGACCCACATAACCAAGGGTTGTGGTTTCAATCATATGGTTGCCAATGCCCCCGTGCTCCAACAGTTTAAATCTTAAAGCCATTGTTTACTGTTGCCTTCTGCGCCATACGAAAAGATAAAAATGCCAGGATTTGCAGCCCATACAATATTTGCTTAAGTGTGTGCCCTTTGAGCATAACACTTTCCGATTAGCGTGGTGGTCCTTATGAATATTTCATTATTGGTTAAATTTTATCGCCTATTCCAACATGCTAGTTAAAAAGAAAAAGAAAAGAAAAAAGATGGAACCATTAAAGGCATATGTCCAACGAGTGTGCAGACTAGTGGACTATAATGCTTAACCCTTGATTCATTCTAAGAACTTGTTTCCTATCTTTGAAGACTTTTGGGGGATGTATTTTATATGAAACTGGAAGTGGGTTGGAAAAGCAAAACCTCTGAACTTCCTCCTCAGTTCTCAGCTATGAATAAAGCATTTAAAATGCTGCTTAAAAAAAGTAACTGAAGAGGTACTGAAAGTTGTTATCTAATGAAAAAAAGTTACCCATGGTCACTGTGGGTATATTTAGAAGTTCCCCATGCTGGTTTCCTTCCTTCCTTCCTTCCTTCCTTCCTTCCTTCCTTCCTTCCTTCCTTCCTTCCTTCCTTCCTTCCTTCCTTCCTTCCTTCCTTCCTTCCTTCCTTCCTTCCTTCCTTTGAACAAAAAATGCAAATGGAGGGACGCTGTGATATTTTTCAAAACAGACAAAACCAAAGCATCCATTTCCCCCCCTTGTGTTCCCCTCCTGTAATTGTAGATTTTATTTCACTTATTGGTATGAAAACAGATCACTAAGAAAGGATATCACCAGGGTGGGGTGGGGTAGGTAGGTGGGGAAGGGAATAATACCCACTTTGCAACTATAAAACAATATTTTAAACAAGGAGGATGCAAATGGATTTCTAAGAGTATAGAGCCGTTGTCCCAGGTGGCAAAAATCCAGGCAGTGCTTTCCTGTCCTTGCTGTCAAACAAACAAGACACGGACAAACCCAAACAGAGCAATATTATGATTTTTCCCCTCCTCCTTTATTCATAGCTGCTTTCTGTGTCCACTTTTTAAAATGTGGGTTTTTTTTCACTCTCTTCTTCCCGTCTTTTTTTTTTAACTGACAAGCCCACAATTTCCAGAAAAGAAAGCTAGCATTAATTAAGACAGTGCCAGCTGTAATTTTCTTGGGAAGTAAATTTCTGCACAACTAAAGGTTACAGAGACCTTTTCACTGTCAAAATTTACTACAGGCTGTGAATGTTAATGTTTCTAATGAAGACATGTTCTCTGTCCCTGAACTTAAAAGTATTCGGACAGAAAGGCAAGGAGGAAAGAAGGGAAGGGAGGGGGAAAAAAGAATGAATGAATGAAAGAAAACTGTGTTTGACGAATGTATCTAGAGCTTCTGCACTAATGCAGGGTTATGCTTGCTGATGCCTCTAATAATGATAGTGTTTGGATAGTCTTGTTTTCTAAACAAGGAATATTTCTATAAATTGGCAATTTTGTATGACATGTCAGCTTACAGAGGGAACTCTTTGCCACAAAGACAGTGGTATAATAAGCATTTAATCTCTTAGGCCAGGGAATTTCGGAATGGACTCTACTCTGGGAATTGAGCAGGATTTCAGTTCCTTTGCCCACATCAGATTAAAGGATCTGGGATCATTTTTATTTCTAATGTTTAAAAATGGTCTTTGGTCTTTTAGCACAAATTGTTGCCTGATGGACTCAGGTTGTGACAGAGGAGAAGTCTAGTGCAGCCACAATTTTGATTTTTTCTTCTTCAAGAAGTTGGCTGTGAGACCAGGAGAGAAAAGCCAGAATTTTAACAGAATAACGGAAGAGATCTTGGAGGTCTTCTAGTCTAACCCCCAGCTCAAGCAGGAAACCCTGTACCATTTCAGATAAATAGTTGTCCAATCTCTTCTTAAAAACCTCACATGTTGGAGCATCTACAACTTCTGAAGGCAAGTCGTTCCACTAACTAATTTATGTCAGGAAATTTCTCCTTAGTTCTAGATTGGGCCTTTTGAGCCTTTCTACCTGTTTTTGAGTAAATTTGTTTCATTTTTTTTTTAAAAAAAATAGGTGACCTTGACCCTGGTTGGTTGCATAGCAGCTAGATATTTAGGCTGGATTTGGCTTTTTTATGCATCTGTTAAATCCTTCCCAAGGACCTGGAATAGGCAGAAGTTGTCGATATTAAAGGCATTTTTTGCAGGATGTAAGCTGTTCCAAGTAGAGCTGTCTTTTGCAATTGACTGATGGCGATTTTGTCAATGCCCATGGTGTTCAAGTGGTGCTCCAGATGTGATTCAAGGAACCTATTATCTTTGCTTTCTTTTGCACATTTGTTCCACTTCTGTTTACTGGTCCTTGTATTTTGTGATTTTCTCCAGTTCTTTCTCTTTGATACTACTGTCTCCAAGTACTGCAACGTCCACTATCCAGATTTTTTTAATATAATATATTGTAGACCTTGCATATCTTTATAGGGGAAATAGAGAAAACCACACTAATTCAGTGTCCCTAGGTAGGTTCCATCTGTTGCCTTCCCTGACTTGCATGTATAGAGGCAGATTGTCTATAGTGGTGATTGTCTACTTTTCAAAGGAGTTCTCCAAGTGCCTGATAGTCTCCACTTTTCAGATGACTCAGCACTTGTTTCTTGTTCTCCTGCTTCCCTTCTGTCACCCCATGCTATCTGCTGAGAGTGAACTCTGTGGTTCTCAGCTCTCAGTGATACGGCCTGCAGTCAAGTTACAGTGAGAAGGATTATTCTGCTCAGTGAAAAAAGGGATCCTGCCAAATTTTCCAAAGAACAGATAGATATTTTGGTCTTTGTGGATTACTCTATCTCTGTTTCTTTGTACTCTCTGCTATGTCTGTCTCTCTGCTTCTCTCTGCTTCTCTCTGTCTCTGTCTCTCTCTATCTCTCTCGATGTGTCCATGGAGATTCTCAATCATCCAGATCATGGTTGTCCCAAAGGTGCTTTTCCGAAAGGCAATTGGATTTTCTTGGGTTTTTTCCCCCCGTGAAGACGTTTCTCTTCTCATCCTTGCCATTCAGTTAGAACTGAAGAAGCTTCTTGGATGAGAAGCAAAATATTTTCAAGGAAAAAAACAAGAAAGTCCAGTTGTCTTTTGGAAAATTGTGTTGGGATTTCTCGCTCAATCTATTTTCTCTCTGTCTCTCTCTCTCTCTCTGTCTCTCTGTCTCTCTGTCTCTCTCTCTCTGTCTCTGTCTGTGTCTGTCTGTCTGTCTCTGTCTCTGTCTCTGTCTCTGTCTCTGTCTCTGTCTGTCTGTCTGTCTCCATCTCCTCTTCTTTATATGTGCAGGAGAATTTGGATATGATATTCATCGTCCCCTGCCATAGGTTTATTTTCTGTGTCAAGTGCAGCAATGAATGTGGGTTTCTCGTCCTGCCCATCAGCATTAAAGAGAGGAAGGGAGCTCTGGGACCCCAAAAGTGGGAAATCAATGTCTCAGTAAATATCTATATGGACACTAGAATAATCTATAAAAAGCCATGACTATCTTATATCAGTCGAGAGATCAGATCTCATTACAACTCCAATCCCTTCCCTGAACATGTAAATTGGATTTATTTAGACATTCTCTCTCTCTCTTTCTCCCTCAGCACAAAACTACTGCCATATGCTCTTCTGGGCTTAACGTCTTTTTCCAGTGTAGGCTTACTAAATGTTGGAACAACACTTGATCTAAGCTCCCAAGTTTCTCCCTGCCCCTGGATTATTCATGTGACTCTTTTCTGGTTCAGATTAGAACATAAAATCATAAGAGCCTCTAAAGAGTCCTGATGGATTTGCCTAACAGCCCATATATTTTAGCAATCTGGGTTGTCCAGCAGCCAACCAAAGGGATTTATGATTAGATCAGACTGAATCCTGAACCTTTAACTTTTGCTTTGCTTTGGAATTTACTCATTGGCTTATTGGCTACACAGAGCATAAATAAGGTTTGTTCAGAGATTTTTCTGTAGCCTCCAGTAGAATCCAGTTCAATTTAGAATTCTGGGAGTTGTAGCCACTAACAGGTTGCAAGGCAGGGGAAATGGGAAAGAGGAATACAATCCAGCAGGCTTTTTCAAACTATACATCATGGCAACCCACAAGAAATCATGAGCAAATATGTGGATGGATGTTACAAACAAGGGTTGTGATGTTCTGCAGAGAAACCTAAGTTGCTGTCAGAACTCACTCTCACTTTGTCTAGACCAGAGTTTCTCAACTTGGGAATTTTACGATGAGTAGACTTCAACTCCCAGAATTCTGGCTGGCCATGCTGACTGGGGAATTCTGGGCATTAAAGTCCACAAATCTGAAAGTTGCTAAGGTTGAAAACACTGGTCTAGGCAAAGTCCAAAGTAAATTATGATAGGGATACAGGTTTTCCATGCACTTATGCTTTGGATGCTTATAGCTAGAGCCCTGTTTGAAGTTTTGAAGTTTGCAGAAAGTCTGGATTTTCTATAGTTGCTACTATAAAGACCAAACTTTGATCCAAAATAAATGTGGAATGAAAATGGAAGAGGGTTGTCTCAAAATTAAACCCAGGTTTTCAGGAATCATACAGAACAAAGCAAACTCATATTTCCACTGTTAAACTTGATCACTTTCATATTCAAATTATTTATGTTTGAAAAAGTTGCAAGGTTCTGTCATCATTTTATTTCATATTCAGATTAAAATTTCATCAGTTAGAATAAGTGTTCTATATCTTTCTTGCTCACCCTGAACCCCAGTGAAATAAATCTGTTTTAATGCTGAGGAGGAACACATAATCATTACAGTAGTACAAAGTTTGAAAAGGCACCTCTGTGGATATAAATGTGTGTGCCAGTCACTTGGAAAGGTTTAGAAATAGGTCCTGTTCAGAGATAAATAAATATCATAGAATCATGGGACTGGAAGGGACCTTGGAGGTCTTCTAGTCCAACCCCTGCCTAAGGCAGGAGTCCTTATACCATCCTGGACAAATAAATGTCCAATCCTTTCTTGAAACCTCCAGTGATGGAGCATCCACAACTCCATCAGGCAAGCTGTTCCATCAATTATTCTTACCGTCAGGAAATTTCTCCATTTTCTAATGTTCATTCAATAGAGTTTTTATTATGAAAACTCAGAATACTCACAATGCCTGAGAAATTGGCTTGAACCACATTTTGTTGTGAATAAATACACCTTGTACTTCCCCACATTTTAAGAAGAGATTGGTATAAGGTTTCCTGCTTGAGCAGTGGGTTGGACTAGAAGTCCTCCAAGGTCCCCTTCCAACTCTGCTGTTGTGTTAACCGGATGAAAATACTGAATTTGCACAATCTGACAATGTGTGTTTCCCCCCAAAAATGTATACATTATAACACCCATTTTGCATTCTACACAGAATAGTTTGCCCATTTTCAGAGTTTTATTACTATTTTTAATAACCCAGCAGATTCATGAGGGAGAGTGGGATTTTTGAAAAATACAGGTGAAGCTAACATGGTCTCAAAATAAGTTAGCCAAGGTTCTTACCTAAGTTCCACTCACTTCCACCTCAGCTGATATTTCCTGTCTAACCTATCTAAGAGTTATACCAAACAGATCCAACAGCAATTCATGAATAATATGAGGAAGTGGCATAGAAGGTCAGCTGAACAAAGAATTCCTTAGGGTACGCAGCAAAGGGCACTGTTGGAAAAAGTTGCAGAAATCACATAAAAAGGCAATATTGCACAGCCTCAGCAAATTGTGTCGTGAACGTTCAAAAGTATGAAAGTTCAACCTAAGATTTCAAAGTTGTGATGGACCATTAAATATGGATATTCTTATATATGTAGGATGGATATGTCAATTTTAATTTCTCCCATGTACGATTTTCCTTCCTTCCTTCCTTCCTTCCTTCCTTCCTTCCTTCCTTCCTTCCTTCCTTCCTTCCTTCCTTCCTTCCTTCCTTCCTTCCTTCCTTCCTTCCTTCCTTCCTTTTTATGAAACAACTCCAACTTTCTTTTTTCCTGAATTTCTGGAGCTTCTCAAACTTCTGTGAACTTCAATCCTTGTTCTATAATTCTTATGTCATTGCTTTAGATGCTTACATTGCTTACATCTAATTATTTCTTTTATCCATTTGGATGAAGTCCCGGTCTTGGAAATTAAATATATTTCTTCAGCTTTAAATAATGCATTCAAATTATATCCACAGCATGTTAACAGCACCCAAGCAACCCTGCACACCCTTTCCAAAAGCCAGAAGGGTTAGTTGGCTCAATGGAAGACCACTAGAAAATCCTTTAGTAATGCTGCAAGGAATATACTGTATTATCAGAACAAATAATGGCAAATCAGTTTTGTATTAGTACAAAAAAAAAAACCCCTACAAGGACATGTCTGCACAAATTACCAGGAGTAGAATTAGACTCAAGGAAATCTTTATTTTTATTGGAATCACAGAACCTAACTTTTTTGTCTATAGGCAATACCAAATGACCTATGCTCCACCCTCTCAGAATAACAGCAGACCAAAACTTTTCTTTCATCCTGATCATCCCAATTAGAATCAACTAAACCTACCTTAACCGTAGTATTTATCTACCTAGTTCCAAGGAAATTTGTTTCTTGGTAAGTTTTTGGAATTAGAATCATATGCGTTCTCTCCTGATTTTTAGAGAGCCAAACTACCTGATTGTCTTTCTGGGATGAATTCTTCTCTTGAAAATTTTCATTTGCACCTGTCTTATATTTTGCCCAAAGTGCAAATTATTCCTACAGATTTCAGCTCTGCCATGTTTCCCACATCTGAACATATTGATAAAACACTTCACTCATTGTAAATGTATGAATGACCACAGTACAATTCTCTTTGTGAAGTTTATATGCAAAAGCCTTTATATAAAAAACTTTATATGCAAAAGCCCATATTCTCAACATTAAAACACTATGCATAAGAGAATCTTAATGTGTATGCCAATGTATAGACACACATACATATATAGGCATACATATGCACACATTATGTGACTGTGTACTACATCAGTAGCTCTCAATGCTGGGAATTGAAATCCAGATATCTTAAAGTTGTTGAAGTTGAGAAACACTTTGTTACATCAAACAATACCGTATCGCTCTTTTCATGCAACATTTTATTACAAAGCGCAGTATCAATAAAATACTCAGGGGTCTTCATTCAAAGGAATAAATATTGTAAGAACTGGCACATCCAATTGTGAATTTAATGTTAGATATTCCAGGAAAAGTAAGAGCGGTAGGTAGGATGGAATAAATAACAGGATAAAGAGACAGAAGAACAAAAAATTAAAGAAACCCAACAGGAACAGGGATGTCCTTGCTATTCATACCAATCAAGTTCACATCCCAGGGTATACAGGTTGGACCCAAATGTACCAGCAGCATATCAGACAGGAGGGAGTGGGTTTGTTGCCAGACCCAAACTTCTTCCATCATGGGATATGATCAGGAGTCCATGCTGTTTGTTATCAAGTCCATATGTGGATGTTCATGAAACAGGGAAGCTGTAACTGGACTGAGTTGACATTATAGCACAGACAAACACTCCTATAGAGAGGAAGGCCCAATATAGGTGATTCAATCCCTACCTCTCTGTGATTATAACTGACTGATGGGGCTACCTCCAGAGAAAACTGTACAATTCTCCTTATTCGTCCAAGTGACTCTTGCGAGAGACTGGGATTTTACAGAAATAGTGTAAATCCATTCTCTCCCAAAGAAAGAAAGCACAGTGAGTCCCATCTTAAATGTGCTTTCTGCTTTTTATTTATTCTGAGATGTTTGGTGATGTAAAACCTGCCGTGCTTTCCATATGGTGCAAATTTGTTCATCAGTAACTTCCTAGCTGGATATTCAGCCACCAGAGATGTTTCAATTTCTGCTAAATTTCTGACTATCATCCATTTAATCAAAGGGGGATACCTATGGGGACTGGATTGCCTTTTGTGGTAGAACAGCATGTGGAATCCTTTTTAGGTATTGAACAGCTATGTTGGAGGGCTGTGTATCTTATCCATCATTTAATGAAGTTCAATGGAAGGATGTTTTTGTTAAACATTTTCTTCTTGTTGAATTTGCAAGGAAAAGATTTTTAAGTCTAAGATCTTTTGTTTAGATAGATTTTGTAATACTTTTGTTGCTATTTTAGTCATTCTTTGTAGTTCTTTTATACTACAGGTAGTCCTTGAGTTACAACAGTTTGTTTAATGACCTTCAAAGTTATAACGGCACTGAAAAAAGTTACTTATGACCATTTTTCACACTTACTACTGTTGTAGCATCCCCATGATTATGTCATCAAAATTCAAATGCTTGGCAACTGATGTATTTATTTTGAGAGAATGTTTTCATCTATAGTTAAGAGTATGCATATTTAAAAATTTGAATGTGTGAGAAAGAGAATTGGATCCATCCATCCATCTCTAGCTTTTAATTAGCCAGGATGTATGAAGATCAAGCAGACCACCAATGATTTTATTTCAACCATGTCCTCAAATAATAGTTTGTGTTGTTTGGGCCAGAGGACTTGACTTTGTTTATTTTGTGTTTCAGGTGAGTGTTTAGCCTTAAGTTTAGACTGCCCCAACTCTGCAAGTCTTTAGACAATCTTCAAAAACTTGGCTTTCTTCCAAGTTATGAGGTAGATTGGTGGCATGCCAATAGAAGAATATGGTTTATTTTCGCTATTTTATGTGTTTCCTTATGTTATGTGAAGGAAAGGAAAGTATGTAAATTTGGGGTGAATGCAAACAATTGTATTTGTGTATCATCTTGCACTTGATGTAGATAAGCTTGTGTGGTTGAAATACGGTCTCAAATTATATAGAATTGTGCCCCTAAATAACTATGCACAATTGCTATGGTACTGGAAAACAACAATCTTGCTGCAGAATATGTTATAAAATGACTGTCAGTCCATGTTGGTTGAACTTGACATCCTGTGATCCAATCTCATACAGATAGTTCTCAATATTTCACCTAGTGACTGTTCAAAGTTACAACGGCACTGAAAAAGTGACTTTGGGCTATTTTTCACACTTATGAACCACTGCACTATCCCCATAACCATGTGATCAAAATTCACACATTTGACAACATACTCATATTTATGACAGTTGCATCTTCCTGGGGTCACGTGATCCCCTTTTGTGACCTTCTAACAAGCAAAGTCAATGGGGAAGCCAGAATCACTTAACAACTATATTACTAA
Source organism: Azemiops feae (assembly GCA_023970755.1). Lineage (NCBI taxonomy): Eukaryota > Metazoa > Chordata > Lepidosauria > Squamata > Viperidae > Azemiops > Azemiops feae. The sequence continues at coordinate 1,094,944 of JALGBA010000169.1, read as the reverse complement.
CTTAACAACTGCAGCAAGAAAGGTCGTAAAACGGGCCAAAATTCACTAAACAACTCCCTCACTTAGCAACAGAAATTTTGGGCTACATCGTGGTCATAAGTCAAGATTTGCGATCTATTGCTTCAGAAACTAGCAAGTGCACCCAACTTCACCATCTCCCCTGGGAAGCTTTTTAAAGTATTTTGAGATTCTTAAACTAAATCTGGTGGTGTCATAACAAAATTTCACCAAATCAAACTCCTTTAATTTCAACAGAAAGAAAACCACTGGCACAGTTTGTTTAGAACTTCCAAAGAAAGCACAGCTCTTTTGCATTGCCTTAGAACAAGACAGTCTGTTTCTGGAAAAGAGCATTTAACAGCAAGCTACAAATCTCTCTGACGACAGAACAATTGTCATCCATTCTGTTCTCTTTTGTCTCCAACGATAGCATCTATGGTACTGTTAAGAGATAGGAAATGTGTGTCTATCACTACACCTGTCTGAAAAGTAACAATACCCTCCAGGTTCAGAGACTCATTTTGCTGTGTTTTATTAGTATAATGAATGAATGCCCAACAGTCTGCTAAGAAAACAATTGCAACTGTGGAATTTAAGCTCTATTATTTACAGTGAAAAAGAACCAAAAGCCAGTAGCAGAATTTTCTGAAAAGGCCCCATAGTTATACATGTGCACAGATGCACTTACATATTCACTCGTGTATGTGTGCATTCACATGCAAAGGACTCAATGCTGTTTGAACAAACGAAACACCGTCCATGCAAAGGCATGATTTGCAGAGCATTTAAGTGCATTGTTAAGAGTTTGAATGTGCAAAGCTGATATTGTTAACTGCTGAAAAACGGCTTGTCTGAATTCACCCAGATAAAAATACCAGTGATGTTGGAGTATCCCATTGACTATTATAACAGAAGGAAATGCATTTTGATGGGGACAGTTTCTATAACAATGAAATGTTACTTGTTCTGCATTTTATGAATTTTATGAAAGTTTGTGTGTGTTTCCTCAGGAAAAAAAATGGGATAGCTTGGTGTAGTGGTTAGAGCATCAGGCTAGAAACCAGGAGTCCATTAATTCTAGTCGTGACTTAATCACAAAGCCCACTGGGTGACCTTGGGCCAGTCACTCCCTCTCCAATCTTAGGAAACAGGCAGTGGCAAACTGGGCTGATTTGCTTAACGACTGTGGTAAAACGATTATAAAAATTGAGTCTTATCATCTGACGATTTGCTTTATGGCTGTACCAACTTACAGTGTGGTCCCAGTTGTGATCATAAATCAAGGACTACTTGTTCTGTAAGACAGGTAATCTTCAACTTACAGCAGTTTGTTTAGTGACCATTCGGCGGCACTGGGAAAAGTGACTTGTGACCATTTTTCACACTTACGACCATTGCAGCAGTCCCAAAGTCATGGGATCAAAATTAGGATGCTTGGCAACTGACTCGTACTTATGATGGTTGCGGTGTCCCAGGGTCGCGTGATCCCCTTCTGCGACCTTCTGACAAGCAAAATCAATGGGGAAGTCACATTCGCTTAACAACTTTGTAAGTTTTAGATCTTTTTAATAATTTTTTATTTTAAAATTATTTTTATTATATGTGTTCTTATTCATCATTAGATCGTGCTCAGTGCATTTTTATATATGTATGTATGTAAGTAGCCTACGATTGGATATTTTACTGTTTCTGGCCATATGGCTATAATAATTTACTGATTTACTTTACTAAGTTAATAACTGCAGTGATTCACTTAGCAACTGTGGCAAGAAAGATCATGAAATGGGACAAAATTCACTTAACAACTGTCTTGCTTAGCAACAGAAATTTTGGCTCAACTGTGGTCATAAGTCAAGGATTAGCTGTAACACATTCCAATGCATGAAGCATATGGAATGTTTATGGAGATTCCAGTAATGAGGATTTTAAACACATGCAAGGTGGATGAATGGTCTGTGAACTGCAAGTAGAAAAGGATGCAGCAGGGAAAGCATCAGCCAGCACCATTAAAATGTTTAGCAATTCTTGAATTACATAAATGTGTGTCCCTGTGTTTGTGTATATGAAAGCCATATGAATAATGTCTTTGAGCAGCACATATACATCACAATATTGGGAGGTATTTGAGAGTGACAAGGGAGAACAAATATAAAGGAGATTAGGTAAAGTGGAAGAATCAGTTATGTTCCATTTTAGGTGAATCTAATGCAATTTATTACTCAAAGGCCAATAGGCTGGAGAAGGCTGAAATATATGTGACTATGAAGTGAATTTCCCTTTGATTTGAGTATTTTCCAAGACATGTTCAACTTGTAAATGAAGTTGAGCTCAAGCATGCAGGTCATGCTTAATTTCAAGTTCCTTTTTATATAAAACATTCATTTTCTTCCCACTCCCTGTTGTGTTCAAGAGATTAAAAACTTTGGGGGAAAAAATAACAGTCAAGCATTTGTAGACAACCACTAACTTAAAGCAGCCTCTTTCCTTATACAGCTTTTTGAACTCCTAGTAATCCAAAAGTTAATTAGCCAATTTTTTCCCTCCCCAAGTGCTAAAAACCAAAAATAATCTGCAATGGAAGATGATGACCCTCTTGCAACAAATTTAAAGGTAATTCAGTTGAGCTCTAAGAGATCAACTGTAAAGTTAGATTCAGGGTTTGAAGCATTCAAGCATTCCACCATCAGAAAACTTTGAAATAATATTTCAAATATACTGTACCTTCAGAACAGATTTCTATTCTTATAATCAAGCATATATTCAAGCAATCTGGCAAGAGAGAATTTTATATCAATGTTGTATCCGGATCTACAGAACACAAATTCAGAAAAATTGCAGATTAGCAAAGCCCACTCTTCTGTTTATGGTGAGAATAAACCATAATCCAGTCACTGGATATTGTTTTTCATTTACATAGCTCTGTAAAAGATTGTATCTATGGATGAGCGCATCGTTTCAATATGTTAGATACATTGGCAAAGCACCAAAGGAAGTGTTTGGATCATTTTATTTGCCCTCTCGTTCTGTAACATTGCAAGATATATCAGAGATGTGACCAGATGGACTTTGAGGCTCCATATAATCAAGTAGCCCTCAATGAAAAAGACCTGGTAGCTTTTAAAATTTTAAAATCAGATTGTGGTAGGCATGGCTGAATTTAACTTCAAGGTAGACCTTGGGAGAAGAAATGGGCATACCCTGGAATAAATCCTTGCTTGTGAATAGCTTTGATAAGACATTTTTGATGGCTTGCAGCTAGATGGTGGAGACCACCAATGTACTAGGTTATGGCTGAAATAATAAGCGCTTCAGCTTAACTGCAGCTAAATGGGTGGCTTCCTTTTTGTTGAACACTTCCGTACCTGATGCCTGATGGATATACCTGAAATGTAACTTAAGTGCTTAAGAATCACTTCTCTGTTTTTCTTTGACATCTTTATGGCCAGGACCAGCTAGCTAGTTCTATAAGATCTTGGGATTATATGGAAAAGGAAATGACTGTGTTTGGTATTTATCAAGATGATGCAGCTGTAGTAATTGGCAGAAAAGAGACTTCTTCAGCACCTAAAGATGTTATTTGTGACCCTGAGATCTGATGGTACCTTGGCCATAATGCATCTTCATTAGCTATAATCTTAGTTGTGTTACACACACACACTAATTCAACAAGTCTCTGATATACACTAATGCACATAGCTACAGAAAATCCAGTTATTGCATCTTGCACCTTCATTTCTGAAGGGATTGTAGAAACATGTGTTGTTTCAGTGACCCTCCAGATGTTGTCTGGAATTGTCACCATCCTTCATCATTGGCCATATTAACTAGGGTTCCTGCAATGAGTGTGCTGCAGACAGACACAGCTGATTTGTGATGTAAAGAATTGCCCAAAAGTTCCATCTACAAACAAACTATAAAAGTTATCTCTTTGAAGCAGTGGAACTTGGTCCTTGCTTCATACATGCTAACTTCCATCTTGTGAATTAATATTCTCCAGACACAATACTCATCTGGTATATTAGCTGTTGGAATAGATTTCACTATTTTGAATGTGTCCGATAACAAATGAAGAGTTAAGATCAAAACAACTTTTGTTTACATCCTTTCTTGGGAAAAAAATATCAATCATGCATTATCTTTCGTTTTCCATTTCAGTGAATGAGCAGTTTATGAAGATGGATAATATCCATGATTGAACTTCAGTCTTGTGTGTGTGTATATATATGCTGCTAATCACAAGGTAATGGTTATTATTTATTATTATTTGTAGGTATATCTTTCTAAGAAATTTGCAATCATCAAGCATTTTCATAAAGACTCTCACCAAATTTTGGACAAGCTCTGACATGCATATGTCTCTAAATATGAAAAAATGGGAGAAATTCTGTTTAGACTTTACAGACTTTCTAGGAAGTGTTGACAATGATCAGTCAAGAGTTTCGTTTGTATTTTCCCGGGAAATGTTGACAATCTCCCATTTCTGACATTTACTGCAAGACACATTTTTGGCTCAGGTTAAAATACGTAACACTAAACTTTTTGCAAAGAATACCACAGAATAATATCTTGGGGGCTTAAAATAAAAAATCTAGGGGGAAAAAAACATGGTAGCAATTGGACAGCAAAGAGGAACAAGAGAAAAACAAGATAAAGTACAAAAGTTCTTGCTAGCTCCCAGCAAGGCAGCTGGGTTAAACAATTAGTACTAATTGCCTTATGTCAAGCCTGCAGTTGCGGTAAACAAACACAATTCACAAAGAAACCAGGCTCAGCTCCTCCTGATTAAATAGTGTTGCATTTTTAAATGTGCTGCTGATACATGCTGCGCCCTTAAGAAAATGACTACACTGTCATAGACGCAGCAAAAAGACACTTGGAAATAAATTCCGCTGCAAGATAAGGAAAGTACATGATAAATTAAGCTCCGCGTATAAATTCTTAAGAGCCTCCATTTTAATGCTGGTCATTATTCAACAAATTTTTCTAAGAAAATGCCAAATAGGCAGGAGCGAGTAATTAGGGGAGAAAAGTGAAACTGTCATCTTTAATGGGTTGCAGTTCGGCTTCACCTTATCATTCACGAAAGGGGAGACCTGGGGTGGGGTGGGAGAATACCGGGATGAGATTGGGGTTAGGTGAGGTGGGCAAAGGCTTGAATTGGGCCACCAGAATGGAGGTTCCTGGTGGGAGAAGGAGGAAGAAGTGAGCGAGAGAGGAAGCGGAAAGGAAAAGTGAAGTTGGAAGATTATGGGGGTATGAGAGAGAATAGAATAGCACAGACCAGACCAGAACAGAACAGAACAGAACAGAACAGACCAGAACAGAACAGAACAGAACAGAACAGAATAGAATAGAATAGAATAGAATAGAACTGAAAGGGACCTTGGAGGTCTTCTAGTCCAGCCCCCTATACCGTCTCAGACAGGTGAATGTCTAGCTTCTTTTTAAAAATCTCCAGTGATGGAGCACCCACAATTTCTGGAGGCAAGCTGTTCCATTGGTTAATTTTGGTAGAGAGAGAGAGAGAGAGAGAGAAAGTTCACCTGGATTATTGTGGGGTTTCAAGGATGGACTTTCTCTTTTAGCTTTGGAGAAGTGGAGCTCAGGGGATCATGAAGAGTTCCAATGCTTTCTAGTGGCGATGCTAGAAGTATCCGGGCCTCAATAAATCAGAAATCACTGGGGATATTGTTAGCGTTCAGCAAGTATTATTAAAATGAAGGGAAATTTATGGATGACACTTTGTAACAATTAATCAGGAACTGTTGATTAATAAAGTTAGTTCGTTATTCTCCTGAAACCTAGGCGGCTGTGAGGATTGTCAGGCGGATCATTTTATTCATTATTTTTGATTAATGCACCCAGAATCTCTGACTCTGGGAGGAAGTCTGGCGAATTGAGGATGGTGAGGGGGGGGGATTAGAAGCAGCGAAGAGGAGAGCACCCCAGCCCTTCTCCTATATGCAAAAATCATAAATACTAAATGAGCCTATGTACAGTTAACCTTGGCTACAGCCAGGAAATTTCCAGAGAGAAATGTGCCTATTCAGCAAATAAACTGCTGCAGGGATTTAAAAAAAAAAAAGGAATTGAGGGGTTTGATAAACATCACCTCTCCAGACCTGTCCATCTTTGGACGTATTCCTTGTGATTAATTAGTTTGTTTAGATACTCAATTAGGCCAGCGATGCAGAGAGAAGAACGTAATGGTCATGGACTAAGATAAGGACAGGAAGAAACAAATGCCTGGCTATTTTTCAACGTTTATGAAAAATGCTTCGGTAGCCCTTTCTCACCCATTTCCCCCCCCCCTCCTCTGGTCTCCCTTTTTTTTCCCCCTTTGTATTTATTTTGCCTTCCAAGTTCTTGGTTTCCTTAGAAATAAGGGTGTTTGGGTGAGGACAATAGCCTTGGTAGTCATTCCTTGAGGGAGGAAAAGGCATTTATCACCAGGCAGACAAAATCATTGTCTGGGGAAGCAAACTTCACTTCTGAGGAACAAGTGTTTGGCCATGGTCTTGTCTGTGCAAGGCACCTGCAAAAGACATGTTTCGAGAACAAAGGCTCCTTTGGATGATAGCAAGAAAATAAGAAGGAAAAGTTTAGGGTAGTAACCGGTAAATTGAAGTTTGTGTACATATCAAAAGCAGATGACCCTGGCTAATATCTATACAGTTTTCTTTCCCATTATCATCAAAGAACAATTTCCTAGTCTTCTAATCTACTCATAAAGGTCATTTTGAAGTTTATATTTCTTCTTCTTTTTTTTTTTTACTACTTCTTGTTTAGAAGTTTCTCTTTCCCCCCCACCCACCCCCCGTATGAGATCTGCATTCTAAGAGTGGTGCAAGCATTTGCATTCATTTCACAAATAATAGGAACATCTTTAATAAAAGCATTTCTATATTTTTGCAACACCCCAAAGCTAACTCATTAACTAGTAATTTTACCCTTATTAAAATACATTTATTTCCTTGCTTATATGATTTGATTGCTTTAAGAAACAATATTGCTTCTTTTTTTCTTGTTGGGGAGGAGATTTGCATTTTTTTTTAATGTTTTTGTGGCATTAAGTGAATTCCTGGAAAAGCTCTATCAATACAATTATGGATAATTTGATAACTTTTATAATGTTCGTGATTCTTTTGTTCCTCTGCAAATGTCTTGATTAAAAAAAATGAAATAAAATTGAACAGATGCACAAAATGTTTACAAAATGTGCATTTTATAAACATTTACTAAGCTAATAAAAGGAAGAGAATGGTTATAGATATTTTAAAAAATACTTTATTGTGTAAACCCCAGTTTCTGCTGAATAATAAGAAATATTGGCATCGTTGATAATTTTAGTAACATGTCTTTATCAAATTAGGTGGCACAATGTTTGTCAAAATCAGAAAGCCAGCTGCATGCTTATATTTTGCAAAAGGTACTTATTCATAAAGACTTAGAAAACAACAATGTAACGGGACAAAATTTGCTATGTAGCCAAAGTTCCAGACAAAGGTGAAAGGTATGATTAATTGCTAAAGGAACTTTAAAAACAACCTATTCTTTTATGTAGTATTTCCTCTTTGGAGTATTTTATCCTGTGGTAAGGTAAGATTACATTTCTATTTTACCTACTTTTCTTGAGTTTGAAGATAAATCTCTTGATCAATGTTGATAGCATTGAATTGTCATAAAGCTATGGGCATGGTTTTGCTAAAAAACAGAAGTGCCATTTTTTGGTGAAACCGTCATAAAACACAGTCATGTGACACAAATGCAGCAATGTGTTGCAGAGCACCCAAAGTTCAGTTATGTGACTGTGGAGGGAGCCCGACTATTGTAACTTCGAATCTGGGTTGTAAGTAGCCTGAAAGTGGGCCTGTCATAACCTGGAATGGTTGCTAAGCAACCAGTCCTAAATCAAGGACTAGCTATATTTTGATACTGCCTAATGGCTAATCAATAAATTACAAGTGAGCTTGTAATAAAGCAGCAGCTTTTATTTGGTTGGTCAGTTAAAGAAAAAACATTGAAATGTTTTAACATATTTAGCCATATTTGGGACAGGTTATTGAATTTGTTTGCTCAGTTTAAACATTGCCCCAAAATAATACAGTACTTAAAAGATTGCAGAATGTGGACAGAGCTGCAGAAAACCTCCCTTACTGGATTTTTTTCTTCCTCAGAGTAGCCCTGATGAAATTCAATAGTTTAACTTATTCACCACTATCTGAAGCCCGTTGATTGAAAGCATCTTCCATAAGCATGGCTAAGTCTGGATCAACCCCAAATGAATTTGTGAAGAACACCATCTTAGTAAAATAATTGTCCCCTTGGTCACACCCAGGAAAAAATACCTCTTCCAAAAGAGTTTCTTTCCCTATTGTACCTATTTTGGAATAAGCGTGTCCCAACTATTGGAAAACGAAAGATGTATGGTTCCATTTCTACATTCTTTTTGAAAAAAAAAAAATCCATATTCAAACACGTGCAGCTTTAATTGGCTAATTAATGAAACAGTGCAATCTTCTACGTGCCTACTCAAAGGTCTTTTTCACTGATTTTGAGTGCTCAAATCCAGCTAAGAAGGTACAGTAGCAACTCTTAAGCCAACGTTTACTAATTACGCTCCCACAAAACGTGTAAGGAACCATGTTGTGGATGGCTCATATTTAGGACTGCAGTGTAAACTTCATGTGGCAGCCCTGATACTCGCTTCATTTACAGTGCTTAAATATTCTAGATTGTGTCCGAGGGTGATGGAATCCTGCTGGCTACCTTTACAGTCTTAATCTGGGCTGACAATAAGTAGAGGGGAAGAAGTGACATTTGGAACAGGAAATCAATTTTCTTACTTCAGAAGAAGATGGGTTGTCTGCCACAGCCTACTTGAAACAGGAAGTAACAATTCAAAGTGAAGGTTGTCCCTTTAAATACTTCATGATTTGGGGCCTGAATACCTTTCTAGTTAGAGTCTGCCCAATCAATGACACTGAAGATTTTTTTCGCTAAGGGGATGCTTTCTAGGAAGACTTTGGAGGTATGCCTTGTTTGCAACAGCAAGTCTTTCTCTACCTTTGGGGCTTCCAAAGGACCACTCTATGGAAACTTGGCTCTTTAGGAAAGCATTTGGGGATGTACCAGTTTAGCCTACCCACATGGGATGGTGGTATCATGGTTTCTGGGTGCTTACATACTGGATTCATACAGTTAGAACAGTTAATCAGTGGAAAGACTGGCCTTCAGAAGTTGTGGGTGCTCCATCACTGGAGGTTTTTAAGAAGAGACTGGACAGCCACTTGTCTGAAATGGTATAGGATCTCCAGCTTGAGTGGGGGGGTTGGACTAGAAGATCTCCAAGGTCCCTTCTAACTCTGTTATTCTATTCTGTTATCCGGATTTAAAAATAACTTTAACTGTTGTGGTGGCTTTTTGAATTTAGAAACTTGGAGAATAGAATAAATACAATAATAATATTCCACCCCTCCCCCCAGAGAATGGGAAAACTGAGATTTAAGTGGAACAATCTGGCATAATCTCCATTTTCTCCTCCTCCTCCTCCTCCTCCTCCTCCTCCTCCTCCTCCTCCTCCTCCATGATGTTCTCTCTCCATCTTCTTCCGGGTCTGCCTTATGCTCTTTGACCTTCTCCTCTTTTTGTGTATGCCTTGGCATGGAATCTCCAGGTGACAAAACCACTTTATAGGTAATCCTCAACTTACAACAGTTCATTTAGTGACTGTTCAAAGTTACAACAACACTGAAAAAAGTGATTTATGACCATTTTTCACATGACTATTGCAGTATCCCCATAGTCACGTGATCAAAATTCGGATGATTGGCAATTGACTTTTATTTATGACGGTTGCAGTGTCCTGGGGTCATGTGACCTTTTGTGACCTTCTTACAAGTTCAATGGGAAAGCCAGATTCACTTAACAACCATGTTACTAACTTAACAACTTAACATCTGCAGTGATTCCCTTAACAACTGTGGCACAAAAGGTCGTAAAATGGGGCAAAGTTCACTAAACAAATGTTTCACTTAGCAACAAAAAATTTGGACTCAATTGTGGTCATACATTGAGGACTACCTGTATTTGCTGTTTTTGTGTGTAGTTTAAGATTGGTTCTATGCCAATTCTTTCTCTTATGGTCTCATTTCTGATTTTATCTCTTTTGTTCACTCCAGCAGCTTTCCTCAAACATCTCATTTCTTGACCTTGCCTATCATAAAGGGCTGACATCCGATCTTCTCCCTTTTCAGATACTTTGTGAGCAAATTAGTGTAAGAGAGAGGAGAACTGGAAAAGTCCCACTTTTTGACAAAGGTTGCATAATTCTCCCACTAGGAAAGGCAGTTCAAAGAGAAATTGTACTGCTCTTCTCCCTCCCCACCTTCCTCCATGCTTCCTACAGCGTCCGTATCCAAGCCATCCTTTATAGGTGACTGCCTTCATCAGCAGCACTCTAAATGTGCCTTTATAAGTATCCTGAATGCTGTTTGAGTATGGAAATTACCGACAAAAGAAATTAAGAGCAGGAACCTCATGATTAGACTAATGCATTGATCAAGTCAATTCTTCTCTGTTTCACTGCCAACACACTACATATAAAAGCATCATTAAAGAAACTTTGCTGTCTCTCTGACTAATGGTCTACAATTTGAGCAAGCCCCGATGACTGACAGGCTTTGCCAAGACAGACGATGTTGTCTGAAAAAGCCACATCAGATCACTGCAAGCTTTAAGCAAAGCATAAATTATAGATACATGTCTGTTTCTTTGATGATGTGAGACCAGTAGGTGCATCCCACTCTCATCACACAAAAGAACTTTCCGTTCAGGAAGATTTTTTTTACATTGTCACACCATAGTCTGAAAAACAAGGATGAAAACCTAAATGTTCTCCCTTTCCAAAACACGCACATCAACAAGCAAAGGACCAGGGCAAAACCAGCTTAAAGTTTTCATTCTTCCTGTTTAATGGCTTCTGGTCTTCCTTTGCCCTCTTTGGGATTAAACAAACATAAAATGAGTGCTAAATTTCAAAGTTTAGAACAGCAAGGAATATGGCTTAGAGGTGATGTGTATATGTTTGTAAGTGTGCTATCTATTTGACACTGTTTTGTGGTGTCATATAGTAGAGCAACTCAAATGGAATAGTTGAAGCATTATACACACTCCTAGATCTACACCCACCTAAGTTCAAGAGGTTTGGAAAAGTAGATTTTTAAATTATTTTAAATGACCTTTTTTGCTCAGAAAATGTTTTGGAAGGAGAACAGTTTGATTCTATGTTTAGGTTTCGATGGAAGATATAGGAGAATTTTTTCCTCTGTATAATGACTCTATTTAATATTTGCAGTCCAAAATATTGCAAAAAGTAGTTATGCAGGCATTCATACAGAAAAGCAGTGGTTTCATTTTTTTCCAGTGCAAAATAATTTCTATACTTCCTTCTTTGGAATGGCTCTCTGAATATCTCTCATCCAAGCTGTGTAAAATCTATATGTGTGCCTGAACAAAAGAAACATTCATTTTTAAATATAAGTGTTATTAGGAGTTCTTGTCCTATCATAAAGATAATGTTTCAAAAGCTTTCATAATATCTTAATGATCTCTCTGGTCTCTCATTCTCTCTCTTCCTCTTTTAAGTATGGGCAGGAGTTTTTGAAAAATGGAAGAGAGTTTTATGGGGCTACATGCATGCAGCTGCCGTTTCTAAAAACACTTGTCCAGGATCACTTCTTGAAGAGATCAGACATGTTCTCGGTCTCTGAAGACTTGGAGAACTCAGCTGATATAATTTTGCTGAAATAGTTCAGTGATGTAACATAGATGGTCCATATTCCCTCTGGACAATGGCCTCTGGAACGATGCTATCACTCACTTCACTTCACCTTTTCATTAAATAAGTTTAACCAACAGGGACTTGTTCAAGTTGCCACCTTTTGAGTGAGCTGAATTATTTATGTATCTTCACATGCAGTCGTTAACTGTCTCCTTGATTGTGTGCAACTGTGCATTTGGCTCATCTATCAGTAGAAATGTCAGTCCAACAGAAAAAATGACAGCATTTGAACACACATACCTCTCCCATGTCAGATGCAAATAACCAGGAGCGTTTGTTTAGTTCAAAGTATAAAAGAGTTTATTATTGCTACTTATACACAAGAATCTAGTCAACTAACAGTCAAAGCTAAATTGATGTTAGATAAGGGTCAATGGAATTCACAGGGGGCTGGACTGGGGTATCTTGTGGCTGCGCAATGATTCCAAATTGATGACATGTTTAACCCCACCTTCTAGTTCAGCCTTCTCCTACACCCCCACATACACACTGCAGTTTGCTATCAGTGGACAACCATCATATCAACTATGATATGTAATGCCAACATATTCACCAATGGCAGAACAATTATGTCAAAAAATTTTCAGCAGATAATAGCAAGACAAATGCATTGTTCTTTTCATAATTTCTGCAGTGTTGCTCCACTCGTGTTCCCTTTCTTATTCCTCCATAACAATTCCTAACCATTCAGTGAATTCTCTTCAAATTTACTGCATAAATTGCAAAGAGCTCTCTTAACTGAAGATGGGCAAAAATGAACTCTACTTCTAAGAGTTGACCTCTTTATTGTTGTTTTCATTAAAGGATTAGCAGTAGAAAAGACGACCATTGTAACTACATAGACCACAATCTATTAATACAGTCAGGATATTATAGTCATAAATAATAATGAAAACAGTCTTTAAAATAAGTTGGGATCATGCTTCCCAAAGAATTTGTCCCAAGAGTGGAACTTAAATGTAATAGCAACAATTAAAAATATATCCTCTTTGGTTGCAACTTTCCTAAAGAATGATCCTAATAAAGATTTCAAGCAATATATAGAATTTTTGGAAAGCTGTACTTTCTGCAATTTCAAAATAAAATGACTTTCTAAAAAGGATATTATGTGCGAACAATACTTATCCAGGGCATCGTTTTGGCTTTAAGACATGGAAACTAAGTTGACAAACATCAGATCAGACCACAACTCAAGAGTAAATATTTCTCATATCCAGCAAAACATTTGCCATATAATCCTTTGTTGCTTTAATACAAAATTGTAATTATCAGCCCAGAGATTCTTTCTGCTGCATAAATTTAAAAAAAACATCATTTTCTTCCTTTGTCACCTTTGTTTGAAATCTGTATGCAGATTTGTTACATCTTGAAGCACAGGAATAAAACAACAGCAACGCTGAGTTGATAGCACACAGATAATAAAAGGAGACATGTTTTTAGCAGTAGTGTTTTACTACATTTTATTTTAAGGATTTCTATAGCAGATATTTTACATACAAATCAATGTTTAGGTTTGATAACCTAAACTAAATAGTGTAAAAGCAGGTGGGAAAATTGGACTGGAAAACAAAGGCCAAAATAAATAAAAACAATACTGACATATTATTAAGATGAATATGGTTGGAAAACAAGAATAAAAGAATAATAGAGTTGGAATGGACCTTGCAGGTCTTCTAGTCCAACCCCTTGCTCAAGCAGCTACCCCCATACCATTTCAGACAAATGGTTGTCCAATCTCTTTTTGAAAACCTCCAGTGATAAAGCACCCACAACTTCTGGAGGCAAGTTGTTCCACTGATTAATTGTTATCACTTTTAGAAAAATTCTCCTTAGTTCTAGGTTGCTTCTCTCCTTGATTAGTTTCCATCCATTGCTTCTTGTTCTGCCTTCAGGTGCTTTGGGAAATAGGTTGACCCCCTCGTCTTTGTGGGGAAGTCCTTAGATATTTGACCATTGCTATCATATCACTCCTGTCCTTCTTTTCATTAAACTAGACATACCCAATTCCCGCAACCATTCTTCATATTAACCTGTTGCATTAAAGTAGTGTTTCCCAACCTGGCCAACTTTTGTGGACTTCAAGTCCCAGAATTCTTAGCAATGTGATACTGGCTGAGGAACTCTGGAAATTGTAGATTGCATATTTTAAAATTGCCCAGGTTGTGTGTTTGTGCGTTTGTTAGAAATGTTAAGAAATAAAAAACAAAAACAAAAACAAAACTAATTACTTGGAACTAAATCATACCCTAAAAATTTGAGAAAACTTTCCACCTTTCTATCTGAAGAAGTCTAATTCAAACAGCGGCTTAGAATCTATATTAATAATCCACCACAATAGTTTTTAATGCTAATATCTGTATGTTTATGGGTCAAACAAGGAAAAAGATCTTTTAAATTTCAGTAAAGGTATTCAGTAAAGGTATAGATGTTAGTGGAATCATGAGCGTGCATTATAGACTGCATTGTTTCTACTTTCTCCATGTTGAAGCTAAAGACAGAGAAAAATATGGAAATATGGAAGTCATATAATGGGAATAAGAAGTAGGAAAGGATGCTGATTGCTAGAGGCAAATACCAGAAAGCTAAGAGCAATAAGTTAACATAAGAAATGGGAGTCAATAGACCATAGTGTCTAAACTAGTGTAGAGATAGAACATTTTTTCTTTAGAAAAGTATATCAGATGCATCAGATTTTAAGCCTAATCTTCTTCGACTGAGATTGCCTGGGCTTGTGGTATGAAACTAAGCTTAGTTGGACACCATACTTTGTACTGAAGCAGAGTGGAGAATTTAATGAGCAAATTTTAAATAGAATTTCTTGAGCCAGCTGAATTCTAAATGATCCATAAGGTTCATGGGTTGAAAAAAATGAAAGAAGCAAGAAAAGAATTGCATGAACGATTAACCTATAGATTTCCAGATATTGAACAAATCTTTGGGGTCTTCTAACCCTGATTTTTTTTCCAGAAATTACATGGAACGATTAGGATCAGACTTTGTCACTGGGGCCGTGACAAAAAGTCAACGTCCTGAGCACAAATCTCTCACTATAATGTGGGAACTATAGATAAATCATTAATGTGCATGTACTTTCATTTGTTTCTCCAGCTTCTAATAATGCCAGTGATTTTGTAAATGTCGCAATACGTTGGGAGTCGCTTTCCTGATAAACATCTAAGTATGACGTGCAGTCTTAATCCTTGTGTACCTCTACTCAAAATTTCCCATGCCGTAAATCCTAAGTCAATAAACCACCCAATAGAGACATGGAAAACTTTCTCCTCCTTCTATTCTACTTTGGTTAGTTGAATTGATTCCAGTAGATTGCTTTACTGCTAGAAAGCCTTAGTAAGACCACCAATCTAGACCTTTGGAGATACTTGGTTCCCAAAGGTGCTTTTTCAAGAGGCAACTGGACTTTGTTTTCCCTCAAAGACATTTCACTTCTCATTGAAGAAGCTTCTTCAGTTCAGCTTCTTCAGATATACTTGGCTTCCCTTCCCTTCCTTTCCCTCATTGTGATAAAAACTTTGGAAAGGGACTATTATTTTACATCCCTGGGAAGAAGATGCCTTGATCTCTTTCTCAAATTGGTTCATAATAATTTTGCTCCGTTGTATTTCTCTCCATATTGTTTCAAAAGGAAACTTTTTGATGTTTCCCAGATATCATATGAATCCAACTGATGGCTAATTATTCCTTCTCATGTTAATAGTCCAGAATGATCTGTTGATGGGATAAATCTCATGGGAATTCTCTTCAAAGTTTTCAAGGAGGTCTCGGATATGGTGACAGGACTCTAGTTGAAAGCAGATGCAAAGGTTTGGGTAAATTGAGAAAATAAATGTGTAATTCTTAGTATATCTGTGACAGCATCTAGTAGTCTGGAGAAAGGAATAGGAACTATTTTGCTGAAGTGATGTAAAAATGATTGCCTACATCCTGATTCATCGGTTCATTCCAGTGGTGGGATTCAAATATGTGAACAACCGGTTCTCTGTGTGGATGCCGCTTCCGGAAGTCCATTCTGGGCCTGAGCAACAAAAAATTAGCTACCGGTTCTGCCGAACTGGTGCGAACCGGCTGAATCCCATCACTGGTTTATTCTCTATTTTGCAAGTATGCCTATTATCCACAATTACATGTATTGCTTGTATTTATCTAATTTAAGCAAATTAAGTAAAGACACGGTAAACAGGGAATCTGACCAGAGCTCAATCTTGAGGTTGACAAAATATTTGCAGAACCTTTTCAGTTCCTAAAGTGGAACTGGGAATGAGGTAGTGTTGGTTCACTGAAGATCCTACCAGGTTCAATGTGATAGAAATGACAACAGTCAGCCTAGTTTAACTTCACACTGACATTTTGTGAACCTCTCTGGTTTGGATAGGGTTTGGATATGGTCAATTACAGATGGTGCTTTGATACATCTGCTGTCTGCTGTTGTGGACTTTCTAAGGCGAATTCAGTGCACTTTAACATTGTGCCTTGCTATATAACTTCACGCACTTTCAGAAACTTTTCATTTTCTCTTGAAAATGAAAGAGATCTAAGCTAAATACCAAAAATCCCTTCACGGTCTAGCAATGGCTGAGTGCACTAAAATATAAAAACCTTGATTTAAGCATTTTTGTATTCAAAGATCATAGGCAAGTATTCATTTGAAAGTTCAGTGGCATTTTGAGACGAGAATATCATATATAAAGATGTCAGCAGTGGAGCCTCCCATGGTGAGTTTGAAAGGAGGGAAAAAAGAGAACAGAATGAATAGGAGATTTTCTACGTTCCAAAGGATTTTAAGATCTCATTATTTAGCGTACCCTATGTGTAACAGTCCAATATTTTATATTATCAGCTCTTGAATGGCATCACCTAAATTACTTAACATCTGTCACCCACTTTTTCTTATTCATTTATTGGATTTGATATGTGCCATCATCAGTGCCTGATCTTAGGGACCACGTAGATAGATTTCCTCCACAAAAATCTGTCCTCAATCTCATTCCCCTAGTCTTCCAACAATTCACCCATCACTTCTGTAATTGAATATATCCACCTTTCTTTTTCACATCTACCATCCTAGATCAAGCCAAGTCCCAAAATGCTAGGGAACTTCTAGAAGCCTGGCACTCTGACAAATTAGCCATCAATAGCACATAGACATTAGCAATACCTATAGACTATGCAAAAGAGACAATAACTAGCCAAAAAGGGAACCAATCTAGTAAACAATACCCTAATCAAGAAACTATCAAAGAAAGCAACAGTAAACAGCCCAGCCAAAGAATCTCTAAGATACACACACACACACATCAACACTGACAGGGTAAGACACTAGAATATAAACTGAGAGCTAACCCCATTCCATACTAGCACTGATGATGTTACCTAGTTTGTGTAATGAAATGCCTTCAAGAAAACAAGCAAGCTCAGAAAGCACCAAGGACCCCTCACCTTTCTTCTTTTCCCCTCTTCTTTTTTCTTCAACTTTTTATGCATTATGGACTTTTCTGGAGGCCCATGTCTGTTCATATAATGCCCAAAGTAAAAAAAAAAAAAGATCCTGGTCATTTGCACCTTTAGTGAGAACTCTGGGTTGATTTCTTTGATGATCCATTTGTTGTTTTTCTTGGTGGATCCATGGCATTGTCAAGAGTCTTCTTTATTATCTGCCTTAAATTTAATATCTATAGTTGGTTTCGTCCTGTCCCAAAAAGAAACAACCCAATGATATTATCTATTTAGTCCAAGTCCAGTCTCAGGTCCCACATGGCAGAGATCATTTCAGATATTCAGAGAAGCTAGCAAGAACACTTATATAGTAATACCAGTTCTATCAAGAAGTGGCAAACCTGCCCGAATCAATAAAAGTGAATGACTAGCTGTTGACTAGCTGAATGACTAGAAATATTGTCATTCTGGATTTTCAGCAAACGGATAAATTACATGACCTCTAAGACCCACTTCAGTCATGCAATGGTATCAATTCAGGAATAAGAGTTGCATATGCACAATACATAAATCTCTGGACGGCTTGTTATTTTCCTACAGTAATCCTATGGTTCCTAGTATTGAGTTATTGTAAAATAATAAACAAAAAAAGGAATTCATGTGTCTGAATGGTTAAAAGGGAGATATGTAATTCAAACCAACAAGACTAAATGCCTTTGTGCTGAAATATTCTATGTGATGAGGATGGAATTAATCAGGAGTACAATTAACATTGCACCGCAGCCTTAAGACCTGTGATGTCACAGAGATGTTACAGAAACCTCTGTCCGCATTCACGAAAAGAGATTACTGCAGTTGTTTGATATATGCCCTCCTCTTGATATACATACACATATATATATTAAATATTCAGCCAAGATGTGGTTTGTATACTACATTGCAGGAAAATAAGTAAGGATTGTGGCAGAAGAGAGAAAGAATACGTATATGATCCTGAATAATAAATAAAAGCAGCATGATAAATCATGAAGTATTTAGGCTAGGAATGATGTGTACAAATTGAATAAATTTATTATTAAAATATGCCAAAACAAAACAAACTTGTAAGCCAGGCCCAGTAACTTTGCTTTCACGCGAAGAGACAAATTATGATTTTGTTGAGAAATAAGGTTTGTATGGCACAATTGTCAAAAACTGAAACAACCCAAGCTGTGTCATGCACAGATCCAAAAACAGTAAGGTTAAATATTAATGTTTGGGAATCCTTGTTTTGGTGGTTTTAAATTGTTTAATTGTTTTTAATTGACCAGAAAACCTCTGCCCTCCCCCCCCCCCAAGGCCACTAAATAAACTAGAAAATGGTCCCAAACTTAGAACAGTCTGAAATCCAGCAATTGATATGATTGGGCAAATAAAAACAAATCCAGGAGTGGTTAAACCAAACTAATGCCCCTGAGTAAAGTAGTTTCTTGGATATTTGCCCATTTATTTATCAGTACCACACGTCAAATAGAGATGAGTAATTCACAAACAATCCCTGAATTTAGACAATAACAAAGTGCATAATTATTCTGACATTCCTTTTTATGGCATATTTTGAGTATAATGGAAAAATGGACGTTTTTTTTTTTTTTTTTTGAAAAGTTGCTGATAGTCTTTTATCTCCAGACTTGATTCTATCCCAGGCCATATATTAAACATCATCTTGGTTTATTTATAATTATTTCTGTCTCAGTTTCCTCTGCCGGGCATGGCAGGCTGAGGATTCCCTGCCATATAATTTAAGTGAGCTGTCCACAAACTTTTGGGAACTGTACTGTTTATTTTGAAAAGATTAAGCCCATTAACTGTTTGAACTTTGCCAGTTGAAATTTAGTCTTCCTGCCAAAGCCAGCTTAAATATTTTGAAACACAGCCCTTTGAGAGACCACCTACAGGTATAAAAGAAATGTATTTTTGAAAAACATAGTGAGGAACTGTTAGGGATTTTTTTTTCTAAATATAATGATGAAATAAATTTGGATGGGAAGTTTCAAATTGACCAGATACAGGTAGTCCTCGACTTACAACAATTCATTTAGTGACTGTTCAAAGTTACAACATCACTGAAAAAAGTGACTTATGACCATTTTTCACACGTACAACCGTTGCGGCATCCCCATGATCACATAACCAAGATTCAGATGCTTGGTAACTGACTCATATTTATGACAGTCACGGTATCCCAGGGGGTCATGTGATCCCCTTTTGCAAAGTCAATGGGGAACACTTAACAACCGTGTTACTAACTTAACCACTGTAGTGGTTAACAACTTAACAACTGTGGCAAGAAAAGTTGCAAAATGAGGCAAAACTCACTCAACAAATGTTTCACTTAGCAACATAAATTTTGGGGTCAATTGTGGTCAGTATAAGAAAAGGTTGTGTTCTGTTCAAAGGCTCCTCTTGTGTTCTGTGTTCAAATTTTTATTGTGCTCTTCCCTCAGTAAAAATGATGCATGCCCTCTGTCAATATTGAACAGATTACAAGAAACCAGCATATGCAATACATATTAAAGAAAAAATGCATACAGAAAGATTAACTGTACATCCCATAAAGAATGTTGATTTAAAGAAGCTGCAGATGGCTCTAGAGAGAAAAGAAGGCCAGGAACATTTTGTGCAATTTTTTTTTTAAATCTTTATATCTACATTTACATCAGGGTTAGCAAAGTTGCCCATGAGATCTACACAAGAAACCATGTTAAAAAGATAACCAAACTCTCGAGAGATTGAGAAACCACGTATGTGTTAGCATTCTTATCCTCCACTTTCACAAGATTTCAGAGAGGACATGCAGACATCTCTTCATTTTGGAGTCAAAACATTGCGAAATCGGGAGATTTGGTGATTTTGCAAGTTTCTGGTTATTTTAACATATTTTTAATGGCTGGCTATATCAGAACCAGAAGAAAATAAATATCTCAGATAAAGTTGATAAAGTCTGAGTGCTCCCGGTATTATTTTCTGTCTGAAGATACATCTAACATTCCCTCTTTGACCATCACCCACTAAACTGAATGGCCAAAAAGACTCGATTTTAGCAAGATGTCTTTTTTTTGTTAGTTTACAAATAGCCACAGGGAGGACTCTTATTTTCACTCTTAAAACGTTTCCCAGATGCCCCCCAATTACAGTTTGGGGACAAAAGTTAATCTTTCATTCTTTGCTTTGGGGAGGTTTAAAAGTTTAGACTAAAAGCAGTTTGCCACTCAGATATATCCCACACTCATTCTGACCCAATTCCTTCTAATCACCTAAAAAAAAAAAAAAAAAAATCCTCTCAAAATAACTTAATCCAGTAATGTCACTTCATCTCGGAAATCCTGAAAAATTGGGGAGCTGACTTGCAGCCTCTGATTATTTGATTGATTATATGCTGCAACATCATTGTTGATTCTAGCGATCACATATATAGACCTTCTCCACAAACATCTGTCCCGAACCAGGTCCTTCAGTTCTTCCAACAATGATCTCATCATTACTGCACTTGAATCCGTTGCCTTTGCTGGTGATCATTCTCTTCTCTTTCCTTCCACCTTTCCCAGCACTAGAGCCTTTTCAGAGAGTTGGGTATTTCCTTAATATATCGATAAAGATTCTCAATAATCTAGGTCAGGGATAGGCAACCTTGGCTCTTTTATGACTCGTGGACTTCAGCTCCCAGAATTCCTGAGCCAGCATGGCTCAGCTTGGAAACCTCTCCCTTTCCCCTCAGCATAGCTGGCTCAGGAATTCTGGGAGTTGAAGTCCACGAGTCATAAAAGAGCCAAGGTTGCCTACCCCTGATCTAGGTAGAGTTGTTTGGAGGTTGAGTCATTGCAACTGGGCTAACTTTTGTTGTTAGGTTGAGATGTTTCACTGCTCATCCGAGCAGCTTCATCAGTCAGAGCAAGTCAGTTAGGCAGAAAGTCGCTGGAATGTACCAACTCCTGCTACAACAACTTCAGGGGTTTCCTCCCTAAAGTGTATTGCAATGAAAAAGATTCTCAGTAATACAGGTAGTTGTTGAATTTTTGCTTAAGGTATCCAAAGTGAGATCATTTAAGCCTAGTCATTTATGCCTCAAGTGAGATCTCTGGGTAGATTTCTCCAGTAATCCATTTGTTTTCTTGGCTGCCTATCATATTCTCAGGAGTCTTCTTCCACACCAAAGTTCAAAAGTGTCTGTACTCTTCCTATCTTGCTTCTTCTAACTTCCAACTTTCACTTTTGTAGAGCATCAGAGGGAAGGCCACAGCTTGCACCATTCTGATCCTTGTAAGCAAAGACGCATCTCAGCATTTGATGGTGTTTGAATATCTTTTCCAAGCTGCTAATCTCTCAAATCTTACCAATCCCTAGTGTCCTTTCAGTTTATTAATATTGTTCTTAGCTAAAGAAAGCCCAATTAACTAGAGGGGTTTCTTTTAAGAACCGGTGCACCAGAGAACAGGAAAAGAGTGAAATATTCTAATTCACTTATACACAATAAGGCTCCCTGTTCCTATACCACCAGCATAATTTGTGCACGCTGACAAGATGCTAGTTTCAAGTATTATCAGCAATTGTCAGGATGAGTTCTTTTTATGTAAATGGACTCATTATTAATTTCTGCTGGTGCTGAACGATTTATGAAGTGCTTTTGTGGATTTAGGAAAGTAGTTCATGAATCAGAGGGGGGGGAGGGGGCGGAAATGTTTTAAAAGATCCTGTGTTGATAAATAATATCCCTCATTCATGAATCCTGCCGATAGAGTCTTTTATCTTCAAGTGAGAAGAAAGCCTGAAATGAGAAAATTATGATATGCCAAGCCAAAATATAATAAACAAGCAACTAACCAAGCAAAAGGCTGAATAATTCTGCAGAACACTTTCAGATTTTTCTTTTGAATCAACATTTTTCTCTGGATCAGGAAGGTCAAAATTCTCTGACCTTATTCCCAAAGGATACATATATATTAAGACTTTTCTATCTGCCTTTATAAAAAAAATATATAAATCAAAAGAAAACCTGATTAATGTAGGCTTGAAAAAGTAGCATGTCACTATTTTGTATAGAAGCAGATTTGGGATAGTGGCCAATATGTTGTTAGATCATTGCCAATAGTCTGCTAGCAGCTTGTTCTGATCAAAAATTAGCAGAAGAAAATGACTGCTACTTCCTTTATAGATTTATGTCTTACACATTTTGGTTGAGATGCAAACAAGGCATGAGTAAATCAAAAAGTCTGCATATTTTCCCATGAGTTTTTTTTTTGTAATAGGAACTTTGTAAGAAATGATATAGCTTGTATCTGGAGAATGAACACTTTTAAACAGTGAAAAAAAAAATTAACATTACTGTGACGTTATCTAGTGATGCCACTAAAAGTCCCGCTATTTATGATGTACAAATGAGTGTCAGATCTACGCGATTTGATGCTATGGATTGAATCACTAAATTGGGTCACTCTAATTTGGAAAGGTGATTTTTTTTTTTTTCTTTCTTTCTTTCTTTCTTTCTTTCTTTCTTTCTTTCTTTCTTTCTTTCTTTCTTTCTTTCTTTCTTTCTTTCTTTCTTTCTTTCTTTCTTTCTTTCTTTTTTTCTTTCTTTCTTTCTTTCTTTCTTTCTTTCTTTCTTTCTTTCTTTCTTTCTTTCTTTCTTTCTTTCTTTCTTTCTTTCTTTCTTGCAATTTAGTTGAATACTTTGAGTAGAATAACTGAAAGAGAACTTTGCATCGGACTAATAGTTATCTTTTTCAGAATACAAATTTATCCAGCTCTTATTGCTCAAATATATTTTACAGTCCTGTAAAAATCTAGGTAGCTTCAGAATGAGACTTTTATATATCAAGTAATGAGGGTTATTTTTTTAAAGAAATCCCTTCAAAGTACAATCTAAATTTAATCTAATTTTCACCTAAGTTGTGGAGGCTAATCAGAAACTAAAACAAGGGTGAATCTCCCACCCATACCTTTTTTTTTTCATTATTCAATGTCTCTGGAAAATTAAACCAATGAGGCGCAATAACCAAGCTAGTGGATGACTGGATTAAGCATATTGGATGAACCAAAACATATTGTCAGATTCAGTGATCTGGAATTCTCGTACATTTACTGATAGTGAAAGGACAAGCTGAGCTCCTATGTTTCCTAACATTAGCAAGATAACCTAAAGATTAAAAATAATGAATAATGTGATGGTTTTTCCTCTCTCAAATAAATACTTAGAGTATTTAAGCCTTTACCTCTTTAGTTAGAGCAGTGTATCTCAAATTCAGCAACGTGAAGAACTCCCCAACCAGCATGGAATTCTGGGAGTTGAAGTCCACATCTTAAAGTTGCTGAGGTTGAGGAACATTGGATTAGAGTGTGCTCTACTTTCCCTATGAGAGTCTCCAGGGTTCCAGGCAAGATCAATCCACTCATCTGCTACATCATGAGATCTTTCTAAATGAAGGAACATTTTATTACATCTGATCTATATAAAAAGTAGTAGGGCTTGTTTCACGGTAACTCCCCAAAGGAATATGGTTTAATACCCTGACTCCTGGGTGACCATAATGAACATGGAAGATGGAAAACATCCTCTTAGCTTCTCGTCACAATTGCCTCTCTTACTGTACAGAAAAACCACTCTGTCCCTTCTTTCAGGGTTGATCTGAAAATCCAACCCTATGTCAAATATAGAGTTCTATAGACTGCAGTTTTCTGTCTCCTGTAAGGTATAATAGCTACTTCTTTTATGGGAAGCCAAGATTTAATCCAGTAAGTCTGTACAAATCAATATCTTTGTTAAATGACACCATGTTTGAGTTATTTTACGTTATGTTGATGGTTAGCTAATTTTGTAGTGGAGACATTCTTTCTTGAAGCAGACATTGTATAATTTAGTGGTAAAAATGTCAGTCATTAAGGGTTGTGGGCCTGCACCAGGGCAGGAAGAGGGCGGATTTATTGATGGAAATGTATCTATATAATCTTCGTGGTCCTTTGACCTGCAGGATCCATTTTGGTTATAATTTTGTTTTGTGAAATTGACATCAACCACAATCATTAATGTAAAAATGACACTGAAATGGTTTGTTCATCTGACCTGATTTTAAAGTCTTGCTACAGTAACAGCTTTTCAATGCAAAATAAATTAAAGCTTAGAATTTAAGCACTCTCCCTCTCTTTCTCTCAGCTACTGGAAGACAAATATCACAAGTATAACAAAATATACAGTATATATTGCAAGAAGCAGGTTCAGTTCTGCAAATCATACAGATGGTCACAATCAATGAACATATTAGAGAGTTATACTAGTGGACAGTTCTTTCAAATGTTGTAATGTTATGTTATCTATGTAACATGAAAACATCTTTGATAAGCTTTATATCAATAAATATAACTGGACTCAATGCATAGAGTTGTACTCACATACCAAATTGGATTTTATCTCTTCTTTCTTTATACAATCCCCAAATTTAGAAAGTTAGAACTGCTACTGTACCACTCAGGCCACTGTTCCTAACTTTAGAAAGTTTTGGAGAAGTTGAATTTTAAGACTAAAGTCTTCTAAAGACTTTCCAAAGACTTTTAATCAACATTTCTTCTTCATAAGACAACCTGAGAAGCAGAGTAAATGGGAACAGGACAGATGCTGTTTATTGTCAGGTTGAGCTAATTAAAAGCAAAGAGAAAAAGAAAACTTGGAAGTAGAACCCATTCACCAATTCCTCTCCTTTCTTTTTCCTTTTCACCTCCCCCTCCCTTTTATCACAAATGACTATTTTAGCTCTGCTGTTTTGCATGGCTTAATATCTTAGCAGCCTCTTATTCGCACCACTCATAAAAGACTGCATTACAAAAGTACCTGGAAAATAAAAATTCATTGAAAGGGGGACCCATCAAGCCTAAATGGAAGTTTATATTGCAACATTATGAGAAAGCTGGTGCATTTGCAACTCCCTTGGTGGAGAAGTCTGAACAATTAAAGCCATACAGTTAGCCTGTCTTGCTGGGATGAGCTTTCTTAAAAGGGAGAATGACCCTTGCTTTGCCGGGCCTGGTCTTTGCTTCACTTTGTGTCATTATTGGGTAACAAAATCTCACCCTCTTTCAACCTCAGAATGAGCAGGCAGGAAGTTGCTTAAATCATCCCTTCTTTCTAATTTTTCTCTGTGTGCATGTGTCTGTCTGTTTCTGAATCATTGTTGACTCCTGATGACTGCCTGGATAAGTCCCTGCAGTTTTGCTGGCAAGATTTCAGAAGTGGTTGCCATTGCCTCCTTTCTAGGGCTGAAAGATAGTGATTGGACCAAGGTCACCTAGCTGGCATTGCACCTAAGGTGGGACCAGTCTCCTTGTTTCTAGTCCAACACCTTCTCCACTAAACCACACTCTCCTTTGGGTTGAGAGATGATGACTGGTCCAAGGTCACTCACATTGCTTGTGCCTAAAGTGGAACTACAACTCGCCGTTTCCTGGTTTGTAGCCTGGTGTCTTAACTGCTATCCCAAACTGGCTCTCTTTCCTTTCTAATGCTGTCTCAAAATTTGTCTTCTAATTTCTTGAAAGTTTTCTTCCCTGAATTAGGAGATTCTCTTTTCCTGCTTTCTTCTCAGCCAAAGAATAAGGAAGGTACTAGCTAATTGATTTAATTGTGGTGATGCCATGAAAGAGTATTTTCTCTAATATAACTCTTAATAACCCTGCACTAATATATCTTAATAATATATATATATATTACATAGAGATGTATAAGGGCTTTTTTCAATATATATATATATTCTTCTATTCTTGAAAAAAGCCCTTATACATCTCTATGTAATACCAAGACCCATTGTATTTGATGCCTTCTAATTGTTTAATTTATTGATTGGCTGTATTTTTTTATTTAAGTGTTCGGACAATTTTTATCTCACAAGGAAATTCCCATCAATATGCCACCTAAACCACCATTAGAAAGTTTTGTGTTTAAATGTTTTTGGTTCTATTTGAGAAACATCTTCTGAGCTTTTGTGACTGTATTTTTTTATCCTGCTGGGAAGGAGACATTTCTCTTGGAGAGAGAAAAATGAAGAGAGAAAAAAGGGGGGGTGAGAGGTGGAGGCAGAAAAGCTTAGCATTGAGAATTAACCTTGATTACATACGCAATTTGCTAATCAAAATTGGAGACCTGCTAATCAAGCCTGAATTACAAGGCACCTATTTCCCCCCCCCTTTTTTTTTTCATGGTATAGCATAGCTGAATTCAAATGTTTGATAAACAAGAGTCTTCCTATGGATTAGAAAGAATATGTAGTATGAATCCCCTGATGTTTGGATGGCCTGCAAGACAGTTCTTTCTGGGAACCGAATACCTACTTAGAGATTTCCCACAGTTCTCAGTTTCTAACCTGGGGGGTTTTTCCAGATATTGTATCTTGAACTTGATTTATCCTTATTGTCAGCAATTAAAATGACCCCAAATTGTGGATTCTAGGCCTGGTTTAAGACCAAGTCATCAATTGCAACAACTGGTTTTTTGGAATCATTGTTTGCTCCTCGTGACTGCTTGGAGCAGTACCTGTAGTTTTCTTGGCAAGGTATTGCCTCCCTTCTAGGACTGAGGGACAGGGACTGGCCCAATGTCTCTCAGCGGCTTTGTGCCCAGACTGGGATTATAATTCACAATCTCCCAGCTTCTAACCTGGTGCCTTAACCACTACAACAAACTGGCTCATCCAATTACATCCGTAGCACTTTGAAATCAAGAAGCAAGAAAAGGGATGTTTTGAGCCAATCAGAATTATCTCCTACTTCAAATGTTCAGCCCTATGTCAGACATATATGACAACATATATGTCTCCTGTGGCCCATCCTGTGACCTTATCACCCCTTCCTGACCCCCTTGCTATTTGCCAAGGTTAACACTTAGCATTTAATAGAAGCTCAGCTTACCCTGGTTTATTTAACATACCTCAGTTAAGCAAGAGGAAGGAAGCAACTGGAAGCCAAGCAGTCCATTACTCGGATTCTTGAGAAAAGCAGTTTTTGGTTATTTCCAAAAAAAATAGTATTCAAGAAACAGTAGAAAGATAAATGGGTCATTCGAATAATTGTATAAGGAACAACTATGCAATCAAAGGTGTAAGTTACAGATCAGCTGCTTTATATCTTAATTTATATGCCAATTTACTTTTGTTACATTTTAAAATTCATATGCCTTTGTGTGTTTGTGTGTATGTGTTGTGTGTATGTATCTGTACTCCTCTCTCTCTCTCTCTCTCTCTCTCTCTCTCTCTCTCTCTCTCTCTCTCTTAGAAGTACTTGATAAATCCGGTCAATTCAAGAATTTTTAAAATAACTGGACCAGTCTGTCCCTTCTGCTCCCCTCTGTATGCATCTGAATTTAGCCATTTATTTAGCCCTTATTTAAGCTGTTATGGCTTCAAAGAAAGTGGATCAAAATCATATTTAGTGGAGAAGATCAATTTAGATATATATATTTTAGGAGAATACGTGTCTGAAAGGCAACCTTTTGTGTGGATCTGGGCAGATGAAAAACCTGTAGGGAAATGTAAAACTGGCATGGTAATTGAATGCAGACTACAGATAGGCTGATATCTCCGTTCTTTTATGTAACGGTGGTGGTACTAATAGCATGAGCATATATGGATTGGGTTGTGCTGCCTCCTCTGCCATTAAATTAATTGTATTGGAAAGTAATACGGTTGCTATAAAAATACAGGAAGGATTGAAGTGAAGTTCTAGCATTGTAAGTAAAAAAGGAAGTAAGGTTTTAGGGAGGAAGGAGCATAGAAGATGGAAATAGAAGCTAGTTCTTTGTAATGGAGAAGCTTTTATGAACAAGAATTTTATTTGTAGATGTCACTTCCTATGTTTTATGGACTCTCATCCTGGCAGACATCCCGCTGTTCCATAATCCATGTAGCTGAGATGACATTATGATGGCAGACTGTTGATGTGACTTATTTTGTCTTGTCACATTTACACACCTTGCAGATATAAGAACATAACAGTCAACCTTTTGGTTCAGGTAATCTAACCCCCCAACTCTCATGGATTGTTAAGAACACAAAGAAGTCTGACTTGCCTGGAAACTCATAGAATGCGATTTGTGTGTAAGTGTGTGTAAGACGCAGGCATCTAGAGGTCATTCAGTGTAGAAAGGACTTTGGGGATGTTGAGATTGGATGGGGAAAAAAATGACAAAAACAGTGAATCCAAGTAACTAAATTCTTGATGTGGCTTTCTAAAACATCAGAAAAGCACCAGTATAAAGAAGGCAAATATTGATGAATTTGAAATTAAGCTTGGAGAAAATGCCAAGACCTTGAATGGTTCTCATTCAGGTTGATGAAAAATAGTTGGCTTTGCAAATTTCAAAGGAGAACAGATTTAAAGAACTATAGAACTGTTGGCTATTCTTGCCATTCTTGTGTTTCTCATCAGTGTATTCTCATAATTTCCTATTTATTTTTTACAAGTAGTAGCCTTGTATTTATTAGCAGTAAGGCTGCTGAGGGATACATTGTGTGTGAATGTACTCTCTTTGATTGTTCAGTCTTCTTTCTGGTGATCTTCAGTCTCCCTTGATTGCCTTTGTTCCTTTGAACCTCAATGGAAGCCATTTCTCCCACGGGGTATTTTCAGTAGTAATCGGACTGTCCTTAATAATGTCCCACCCTTTGGGGTTCGTTGGAGAACTCTTTCCTCTGAAGATGTTTGATAAAACTGTGCATCCACCATCTCTCTACAAGTCTATTGGGAACTTTCAAAAGCCATTAATAGTTGGTTCTATTTGAAATTCCAGAATGATTTCAGTTCCCGAGGGCTTGTTTCTCTTTTTCCTAATAGAAAGATTTCTCAATTGCTCTGAGATTGCACAATCCAAGGGGCTCATTCTCTGAATTCCACCCAGGAACCAAAGAGGAGTGGACTGGGGTCAGGTGGAGAAGGGCTGGATGAGTACAGGTAGTTCTTGACTTACAACCTTTCATTTGGTGACCGTTCAGAGTTACAACAGGCCTGGAAAAAGTGACTTATGATTGTTTTTCACACAACTGTTGCAGCTTCCCCGTGGTCACATGATCAAAACTTGGATGCTTGATGACTGGTTCATATTTAATGATGGTTGCAATGTCCCAGGGTCATGTGATCCCCTTTTACAAACTTCTGACCAGCAAAGTCAATGGGGAAGCCAGATTCAATTAACAACCATGTTACTAACTTGACAACTGCAGTGATTCGCTTAACTGCTGTGTCAAGAAAAGTCATAAACTGGGGCAAAATTCACTTAACAGCTGTCTCACTTAGAAACAGAAACTTTTGGCTCAATTGTGGTTGTAAGTTGAGGCCTACCTGTATTAATTCTTTGGGAGTTTGGACTGCTTGCCTGTTACAGTATGTGTTGCTTGTTAATGTTGAAAATAAATGACTGTTGGGCACATATTTCTTGAGTACTGTACAAAAATATTTATCTGCATGATCTATGGATTCAGAGAGCTTTGAATTAATTGCTTTTACATTTTTGCATTTGATATCCTGCCAGCCACATGACTCTAAGAAGGATTTAAAACACTTTCATATGATAACGCAGCCTGGAAATCACATGCAAGCTCTTGTAGAAAGGGAACTATTTTACAAATTGACTAAAACAATTTTTGAAGGTTAAAACAAACATATTGGTCACTGATGGATATATTGAAAATAATATTGAAAATCCCATCATGTGAAAATTAACCCAGAAAAACAGCTTAGGAATTAGTATAAGGAAGGGATGGAATTTTAGTTTTATACAGGATTCACACATCTGGGAAGTATTTCAGAGGCTTGATTTGATAATTTGCACATTCAGACGCAAGCATGCACCTCCAAGAAGATTGCCATACCTGCTCTAAGAAGGATGAAATAAAGAATTCCCATATTAGCTCTGCAATCCAGGATTCTTCAAATTTATCTGGTTTACACAGAACCATTGATGTAATTTTTAAAATGTCTTCATAATTAATTTAGAAGAGGAAGTCTGAAAGCGAGGTGTTAAATATGAAGAAAATATGGTTATTAAGGTAGGAATGAGGCTGTGGAGTTTAGGTAACGGTTCCCCAGTCTTCCTTCAGACAGCTGTAATAAACCATGCTTGTTTATATATGGACAGACATGTAGTTTACTGTAGTTTGCCATTTGTCCCATCTCAGCCATCTTGTTTATAAAAAATATTGTAGTTCCTGGCTCAAGTGCTCAATATCTAGGATTTTTTTTCCCATTGGGAAAGTTACTGTAAGTCTTGCTGTTCACAAAGAAATGGACTGTGGCAGTGTGGTGTTTGGTGTGATCTTCATATATCAGTTGTGTAAGCCACAGCCAAAAGAGTCACCTACATTATCTTGTACCTCTTAATGAAATACAGGATGGGCACCAATTTGAACTAATCATGATTCAAAATTTAAGGCAATAGTGAAAGAAAATGGGAACTGGATGTTGATTCAGTGTTCTTTGAGCTTCCAAGCAAGCTTTTAGCCTTCATCCTAAAACCATTGGAAATAGTTACAAAAACCTCCTTATACGGGTAGTCCTCGATTCAGGACCATTTATTTAATGGCCATTCAAAGTTATAACGGCACTGAAAATGTGACTAATGGCTGTTTTTCACACTTACCACTGTTGCAGCATCCCTTGGTCACGTGATCAAAATTTGGACATTTGGCAATTGGTTCATATTTTATGACACTTTGCAGTGTCATCTCTTTTGACAAGCAAAGTCAATGGGGAAGCCAGCTTCACTTAACAACCATCTTAATAACTTAACCTCAATGATGCACTTAATGACTGTGAATGACTGTGAAGGTCCGTAAAATGAGACAAAAGTCACTTAACAAATTTCTCACTTAGCAACATAAATTTGGGACTCAATTGTGGCCGTAAATTGAGGATTACCTGTAATCATTAAGCCAAAGAATAATCCTGGCCATGGACAATGTTATCTTACTGGCTTCAGATCCAGGAATCTCTCAGCCCTTGAGCAAGGAGGATGGAATCTACTCACTCCCATCCACAACCCTTTGAGCTTTCCTTTCCTTTCAACATTCCATTATATTTTTATTTCTGGAATAAAAACATCAACAGATGATAAAATGCAAAAAATAGTATTTCCATCTTTCCTGGCATCCTAATCGAGTTTTTTGTTTTTTGTTTTGTTTTTGTTTTAATGTTGGCCCCTTATAATTCATCTTTTAATTGAGAAGGAACAAACCAGCCCAAGATCAAACACAAAAAAAGAAGATTGTAAAGATTTGATTTGAGAAGCAAAGTAGCAAGGAGGCAGGATCACTCTAGGCTGTGGGTCTGTTTCTATTTATTCAACCACTGAGATCAATGGCACTTTTTTAAAAAAAGTGCACAAAAGAGAAAAGACGGTAGCCTATAACAAAAACCCCTTCATAATCAATATTATCGAAAAGATATTAGGTTTTTGTAAAAACAAAAAGAGATCATGGTAGAAAGGGAGGGGGAGAACCCACCAGAAGCGAGACAGCACACAAAGGTTTACTTCAGAGGACTACAAAATATTGGACTAAAAATAAGATTAAAGATGAAATTTGCAATGAATCTCAAGCTGCTGTATTCCCCATGGCTGAGTCTGCCAAAGGCACTGTTGGTTTCCTCTGTTCTTTTCTGTCTTTATTTAAATATTTTATACAGTTGTCTGTGTTCATGTGTAGTGCGAGCTGTCATTTATATTTCAAGTCCACTCTAAAATGGATCTTCGCCTACAGCAAGCTGTGCACAGCAGTTGAGTGTTTCTGAACTAGGGGGCTACACTGAAGTGGGGAGGACAAATGATGGCTGGTATTTAAAGTCATTTTTGTGTACTTACAGTTTGCTGTTATGTCTTCTGCTCTGAAACTGATTTTATGGCTTTTGTGATATTATGAAAGGGTGGGATGAGAGGAAGATTTCCACTTATTGGAAATCCATTTATTGCTGTTGATATATATGTGTACGTATGCATGCATGCATGTATGTATGTATGTATATGTATGTATGTATGTTTGTGTGTGTGTGTATGTCTATATATGTATATGTGTGTGTGTGTATATATACATGCAAGTAATCCTCAACTTACAACAGTCCATTTAATGACCGTTCGAAGTTACAACGGCACTGAAAAAAAATGACTTATGATCATTTTCACACTTATGACCATTGCATCCCTCCATGGTCACGTGATCAAATTCAGACACTTGGCACTTGACTCATAGTTATGATGGCTGCAGTGTCCCAGGGTCATGTGATGCCCTTTTGCGAACTTCTGACAGAAAAGGCAATGGGGAAGCCAGATTCACTTAACAACTGTGTTACTAAGTTAACAACTACAGTGATTTACTTAACGATTGTGGCAAGAAAGGTCAAAAAATGGGGCAACACTCACTTAACAAATGTCTCACTTAGCCACCAAAACATTGGGCTCAATTGTGGTTGTATGTCAAGCACTATATATACATATGTATATATTTGTGTGTGTATGTATATATACACACACTCACACACAATAGCTGGGTGGCAGCAAATTTGTGAAATGTAATATTGTGGTTTTGCTTTTCAGAAATGGGCATGCTTGTGAGCTAAGGAAACATGGCGATATTAATAGTTTCTAGGATGCAAAGAACTTCTGAGAGTTACATTCTATGAATAGGTTTTGAGAGATTTGATGCTATGTTCAGGATTTCCCCTCAAGTCATCCTGCCTAAGTGAAGGAACACTGATTCTCCTACTTCACAAAGTGCTCCTTAATATAAAAGTGAATTTTGTATTTGGTCTTAAAATTGGCCTCCTTTCCTGAAGATATATTTGATGTGGCGGAAGCATATAGATAAATGGGATGTGGGATGCTTGAAATGGTGAGGAGGACTCGGTATCATACCGGTACCTGATGCGTCTTGGCTTACAAATGTAAACCGACTCTGTAGGTGTACAAGCTTCGTGTATATTCACATTCATTGGTTTCCCAGGTTTGCACTGTAGAGGCCCACTTTCTAGAACCAAGCCTAACATTTCTAAACACATACATCAATAAATCAGTGCTTGATTTGCAATGTATCTTACCTGATGGGGAACGTAGTACTAGATAATTTGTGGATATGGTCAAACACTAGTCGGCAATTTCAAGATCTTTGGACCCTCCCACTTTGTTCTAAATATTTTCTTGAAGCTGCTCTTGGACTAGAGGCAGCCTTTCGAAAAGTCCATGCTTGCAGAGAAGTAAAGGGCTGGAAGGGACCTTGATGGTCATCTTCTAGAGGTTTATCCTTGGACCAGCCAGGCTGATCTTTTTCAAATGAGCCACTGTTCACTTTAGAAGGATGCTAATATCTAAATCGTTTATATCACATCCAGGAATCAGTCTATAATAAAAGTTTATTTTGGATCAGAAAAAAACATTCTACCACATACATTTTATGATTTTCCTTTTGCCAGAAGAGAGACCTAAAGAATTTTTGAAGTTCTTTAAACTTAAAGACTTAAAGACTTTTAAGAACAGACTGGACATCCACTTGTCTGAAATGGTATAGGTATCTCCTGCTTGTGAATGGGGTTGGACTAGAAGACCTCCAAGGTCTCTTCCAACTCTGTTATTCTTTTAAAACTTGGTGCCATTATGTGTCTTTGTATACTTGTGGGAGGAACAGAGGGGTTGTATCATTAGCAAAATAAGAAAGCTCTGCTTCAAAGCATTAGGCTTTGAAACAGAATTAGATACTATTCTGATCCATTGCTTTTCTTCTTTGATCAGAATTCTTCAAAAACCAAAGGTTATAACACTTTGCTTTCTCTGGATAAGAGAACGCAACATTCAGCAAGAATAGGAGTTTCTGGTAATTCAAACTGTTGTGTTACTATCTCTGTGTATCACTATGAACTGACAGTTAATGATCTCCAACATAATTGTTCTATCATTTGCAAAATAACAACCCCCCCCCAATAAACAGTCAAAACTAGATATAATATGACATTCCACAATGGTTAATTTACACGCTTTAATATGTTTCTGCTAGATTACCCCCCCTCCCCCAGTGGGACATAACCCTCCTGGTCACAATCTTTTCTTTCACAAATCTTCTTTGTATTTGTTCACTGACCCTGGAGGATGTACTTAGCTTGTGACCCTATTTTGGTTAATAAAATTCAGACTGTCTGAACATCTTCACCCCCACAAACTAGAGGGAGATTATTGTTTGATCAGAAGTCTTCAGAACATGGCTTCATCTTCTGGATAATTGAGTGAATGGCCACGCATTTCTTTAGGATCTGTTTCTTTGAACCTTGAGTTTATTTCCCAAAGAAAAACAAAAACAACAATCAATTTTATGAATGCGAATAAGAGAAACACTGTATGACTTAGCAGCAGCATTAAAAAAAAAAACCCAGTGCAACCAGCATTCTCTAGGGATTTATATTGTCTAGAAATGCTACCAAAATGGAAAACTTCCAATAATAATTGACAGCCAAACCAAAAGCCTACATTGGCATTTCTTGCTAATTTCCAGAGCTGTGGAAGAAAATAATCAAGATGTAAATTAAAATGTAAATATCGAATCTGCGTTTTAAAAAAGTTGCATAGCTAATATTGTTCACTTGTTGAAGAGACTGTTTGTATCATTTGTGTATAGTCTCTGATTCAAACAACACACTAGGGATAATTCTCTCCTTTCTCCAAAATAAACAATTTATCTGTGTATTCAGTCAAGGGAGGTTGTTCTTTTAATTAAATCCTCTCATCATATTATTGCTGAGATGGCTGTAATAATTTTAATTGGTTAATTAATTGATGTGCTAATTGGCTAGTTCATCTAGTTAATCAACTGGGTTTTTTTTAAAATCAACTTTTCAAACTTCAGCTGTTTGACGATACTTATCTCAGTGGGATATATCGAGGCTCAAATTAATGTAATTAAAAGATACCACTGCAAAATTCTGTTTTTCAAACCAACATAAATAATGTTTATCTATACCTCCAAATGCTTTCCCCCCTCAGCATTTAGAAGCCCATATAAAATTATGAACTTGGGGTACAAATAAAATGAATTAAGGACCAACATAAGGCATGGCAAATAACAACTATTCGAAGGCCCAAGAATTAACTCTCCATTAGAAAAGTTGAACTAGACCAGTGTTCTCAACCTTTCCTTCACCACAGACCCCCTTTAAATACCTTTTGTGGCCACAGACCCCCAAGACTTAACTCAAGATTTAAATCATAACATTTCTTCAAGCCTTTGGGGACCTCCTGTGACAATATTGTGACCTTCCAGGGGTCTGCAGACCACAGGTTGAGAATCACTGATCTAGACATCAGAGAAGGGAGTAATCAAAACTGTAGAATAGGTGGAACTGGATTTTCCAGGATTTGAACAATTTATCTCCCAGCAGTTATTATGAAGGTAGAGTTAGGGCAACATTTTAAGCCTAGCCTATGGATTAAAACATTAAAATATTTTGCCAATATCAGGAAACGCACCCACTTATTCAATGAAGCATTTTGAGGACTGCAAATATATAAAGGCAATTTGGAAGACATGTACAGCTAATAATTAATATTTGGGAGAGCATAATCTTTTCCAGATTGTGGGGTGCATACAATCTGCGAGTGGCATGCCAAAATCCACAGACAGAGGCAAGACAAAAATAAAATTTTATTTTATTTCATTTACATGCACAAGAGCCGGTTTGGTAGAGTAGTTAAGGTACTGGACTAGAAACAGGAGACTATGAGTTCTAGTTCTCCCTTGTGCTTGGTGATTTTGGCCAGTCATTCTCTGTCAGTCCAGCCCAGCTCACAGGAGTGCTGTTATGGGAAAAATAAGAGGTGGGAGCATTATATAAGTGGCAGGATATAAATCAAATAAATACATAAAATAAAATTATAACTGATATCAGTTAAAACAAAGATGCCCTCTGATCATGCATTAAATAATTCTCTTCTACAGATAGTCCTCGATTTATAAGCACAGTTGAGCCCAAAATTTCCATTGCTAAGCAAGACAGTTGTTAAGTGAGCATTGCCCCATTTTACAACCTTTCTTGCCACAGTTATTAAGTGAAACACTTCAGTTGTTAAGTTAGTAACACAGTTGTGTTAAGTGAATCTGGCTTCCCCATTGACTTTGATTGTCAGAAGGTCGCAAAAGGGGATCTCACACAAACCTGGGACACTTCAACCTTCTAAATACTTGGCCAATTGCCAAGTGCCCGACTTTTGATCACGTGACCATGGGGATGCTGCAACGGTCATAAGTGTGAAAATGGTCATAAATCCCTTTTTTCAGTGCCGTTTTAACTTTGAACAGTCATTAAATGAATGGTTGCAAGTTGGGAACCACCTGTACCTCAAACACGATAATTTATCAATAGTTCTTGAAGGTCTCTGAGAATTGTTCTCAAGATTTCTGGGGACCATTTATGGTCAAAGATGCTGAAATTGATCAGCTCTGGTCTCTGAAACATCAGAAGCACATACACAAAGACACACAACAGATACACTATGTGGAATTATCTACCATGTTTCTTTGTGGTGGGAAAAAGAAGGAGGAGAGGAATGCAACAGCCATCCATTTTAAATTTGTGTATGTTTGTTCTTTCCAGGAATATTAATTTCTTTGAAGGTGTAAGAAAACCTTGGAAAAGGAAAATATTATTAATGCTGTAGGAGAACATAGAAAGAATTCTATAGCAAACATTTATTTTCCAGTGCAGACCATCTTTTTTGTCAAGGACTTATTTTCATTAGTTTTCTAGATTAAAAAAAAAGTAAGAAAAAAGTGCGTTGAGTTGCTTTGAATGTCAAAAAATAGAGTGAATGCTCAGTACAAATATGCATGCATAAACTAATTTACACAATTAACATCCAGACACCTCATTATTTTCTTGTTTTTAAATTATATTTTGGGATATTTCACACACAGATATACACAGACAAACTCTTTCTGCAGTTAATTATTTAAGAATTAATATTTTAGCCACCTTTCCTTCTCAAACTTTAAAAACAGATGTAAAAAAGTTGAAGGTAGATATATTTTAATTTGAAACTTAGCAATAGTAGGTGACTCTCTTCTTCTGAGAAAAAGGGCAGATGTTATACAGATGCAGTCTGTTCCCTCACATATCTGCAGCAGTTGAACATTACTTCATCCAGATAAAATTTTGCTTTAGGAAAATTCGGCAGCATCTTTATAAATCACAAAAACCTAAGCATATTTATTCAAAAGTAAGTCATGCTGTGCTCAGTGGGATTTGTTTCTGAGCATACATTTATAGGCTTGTACTCATGATCTCTTAAACCACACGCACACACACACGCACATCTACATGTTAAATTCAAAAACAAAACAATCTATCTATTTATTTTTTAATTAAAAGTAAAATAATACTTATATGGAACTTTGAGATGTGTAATTCCTGTTTATTTCCATTCCATCCATTTCTTAAATGAATATTCCATTACATCAACTCTATTAAGAAGGGACCTATTTAAGATTACTGATAGAAGACCCCAATGTTCAATGCTTCTGGCTATAATCTAGACTTAGACAGTGTGATTCTTAATGTTGAATTCAGAAAGTTCATTTATGGATCAGAAAGTGAAGGGTTGGTTGTGCAAAAGCTGAAGACAATCTTAGCTATCATTTCAGTTTCTTCCAACTTAAGCCTATTATTTAAACAATGACACTGTCTAAAAAAAAATCAATCAGAAAATAGCCAACCATTTCAGAAAAGCACAAATATTATGATTGTATGCCACCCACAGTTACCCTGAGGTAATATGGGTGGCCAATAAATTTTAGATAGATAGATGGATAGATAGATAGATAGATAGATAGATAGATAGATAGATAGATAGATAGATAGATAGATAGATAGATAGATAGATAGATAGATAGATAGATAGATAGATAGATAGATAGATAGATAGATAGATAGATTAAAGTCATTTGAAAAAGGATAGGTTTAATGGAGATGATTTAACTTGGAGAGGAGAGCAGATTTATTTACTTCTCATTGGCCTTCCTTTTCTTCAGAATGTTCCTCATGGTGATGAAGATGAGAACCATCTCACTCTATTAGCAATAGCTGACAGTGTTCATGGTGGTGCTGAGTGGGAACATGAACATCACTTGCCATTGGTGAAAAGCATTTGAGGAGGTTGTTCTCTGAGAAATGACTATAAAATGGGTAATTCTAATGAAATGAACTCCTTTTCAAAGATTTGTAGCATCCTCCAATTCTAATAGACCTTTTCAGAATTGCATGAGCTCTCAAAGAAGGGAGACATTCTAGCCAATGGGAATTGGAGAAGCTGATGCTCACACATTGTCAGGCACGAAAGAGCAGATCCACATACAAAGGTCCAATTAAACTGATTTATTGTTAAACAATCTAATTTTGCTACACTTCCCATCACAATCCTTAAAAAAGATATGTATACATGAAAGACTGATTGCAGAAATTGGGTATGTCTAGTTTAATGAAAAGAAGGACTAGGGGTGACATGATAGTGGTGTTCCAATATCTAAGGGGCTGCCACAAAAGAGGAGCATGGGGCACCTATGCTCCAAAGCATCTGAAACAGGACAAGAAGCAATGGATGGAAACTAATCAAGGAGAGAACCAACCTAGAACTAAGAAGAAATTTCCTAACAGAACAATTAATCAGTGGAAAGGTTTGCCTCTGGAGGTTGTGGGTGCTCATCAAATGGAAGTTTTTAAGAAGAGATTGGACAGTCATTTGTCTGAAATGGTATAGGATTTCCTGCTTGAGCAGGGGGTTGGACTAGAAGACCTCCAAGGTCCCTTCCAACTCAGTTACTCTGTTATTCTGACTGTGAATTAACTCCAGATTGTTTTGATTGACCAAC
Source organism: Azemiops feae (assembly GCA_023970755.1). Taxonomy (NCBI): domain Eukaryota; kingdom Metazoa; phylum Chordata; class Lepidosauria; order Squamata; family Viperidae; genus Azemiops; species Azemiops feae. The sequence goes on along the minus strand of JALGBA010000169.1, from coordinate 1,055,749 downwards.
TGAATAACAGCATCCGTGAGGAATCTGAATGCAGTTGCAAGAATATTTGTAAGGCAGGAAAAGATGGACTGCAGTCCTAAGCATATGTGCGTGTAAATCTCTTTGAACCCATCAAAACTTACTTCTTATGGCATCGCTATACAGTATCTATAATCTTTTGTACTAATTACTTTGAAAGCATTTCTTTGTGTATGTGTTCAGCAGGAGGGGTACCCAGGAAACCAGTTGGATTTTATTTAATATTCAGATAACTTCTATTCACCTGCTGTTAAACCCAGCATCTATAGTCTTTTTTCCAACACTGATCATTATGTGAAACAGGCTACCTTTAAAACAGGGGTTCTTAAGCTTTTTGTGCCATGGATCCCTTTGAGAGTCTGGTGAAACCTAGGGAACCTTCTCATAAAAATGGATTTAATTGCATAAAATAAAATGCAGAGCTATAGACTGTATTACAATAGGGGACAACGGTGCTCAAATACAGTTATCGGAATACTAAAAAAAGCAGAGATGTAATGCTGTATATGTGCTGCTTTATAAGCCACTACTGTAAATTGGTTTAGTGAAAATAAAATTGTAAATTTGTCCCACCCAAGATCATAAAAGTTATCCATGGACACTACCCCATCCAGGGGACCCATGATTAAGAATCCCTCCTTTAGTGGTTGGCCGTCTAGTCTCAATCCAACTGGCATACAAAGATGACTAAAATGGTAGCAATTTATGGATATATAAGAAAGTAGTCAAGCTTATAGATGGAACCTGGTTGAAAGTGCAAGTCTCTCTGCCACCATCTATCCATGTCAACAGTCTTGAGGAAATTTATTATCAGTTATTAACTTATTTACATGCAATGTATGTAGTGGTGAGATTCAAATATGTGAACAACTGGTTCTATGTGTTGATGCTGCTTCTGGAAGTCCATTCTAGGCCTGGGCAACAAAAAATTAGCTACCGGTTCTGCTGAAGTGGTGTGAACCGGATGAATCCCACCACTGAATGTATGCATCCATAGTTATGTTCATAATGATCCAGTAAGAACATTTCAAGAAGTCCTACTTAGAGTCTCCATTCTTCTCGCTTTGGAAATTCATGTAGCTCCTTCCCTCATATCATTGGTAAAGCTATTAAAACAACATGATCCCATCTCACCAGGTCAAGGTTGACTCAGCCTTCCGTCCTTCCAAGGTTGGTAAAATGAGGACCCAGACTGTTGGGGGGCAAGATGCTGTAACTGCTTAGAGAGGGCTGTAAAGCACTATGAAGCATTACTGTATATAAGTCTAAGTGCTATTGCTATTGCTATCCCATTGTATAAAAGGCAAACATTTCTCAACATTCTTCTTTATCACACACACACATCCGGAAGTTGCCATGGTTGGGAAATACTTTCCAGAAGAAAGTAGTGGATGCTTGCATGAAGTCACAAGAAAGGGGTCAAGGTTCAAGTGTGTCTTTATAGAATTTTTTTTTTAAAGCATTTAAAAATGGAAAACATTCCTTGCCTTCAGGTCCAAAATCTGTCCTATTATCCTTTTGTAACTTTATATAGCTTAAAATCTGGACAACCATTTGACTGGGATGGTATAATAAGGTCTTGAGCAGAACCTGGATTGAATGTTTCTGGACACCAGAGTAGTCTCTCTCTCTCTCTCTCTCTCTCTCTCTCTCTCTCTCTCTCTCTGTGTGTGTGTGTGTGTGTGTGTGTGAGAGAGAGAGAGAGAGAAATATTTCTTACTGCAGTGGTGACTCTCACCTACAAATGTAATGAAAGATATGAAAGTATGGTGGCCAGCAGTTTCCTTTGGGAATTCATTATAGATAACAAATGAGCAATCATTATCTTGCATTACCTGCATATCCTCAATATGGTCAGTTGCCCCCTATGACATTTTATCGGCTAGGTTCATGTTAAGCTATAATATGATTTGTTCAGTTTAGGCTTATCAAGTTACATTAACCATCTACCAGGTTTGTGTGTGGTATAAATTTAATAAAACATGGCTAAACAAAGAGTGGTTTAGTATGATCAGTAAACCTACTTTTCTTTTTCTAGAAATTGTTCCAGTTTCCTTTTGCAACCAACTAAATTTGTGGCCATGATATGTGCTGAACTCTCTACATGAATTGCAGGCGGTGTTCAAGTCCTTCTTTTTGTCTCATTGACTTCTCCTGCCAGTCAATTCTGTTAAATGACCCCAAGGGCCAATTTGATGTAGATATGTTATGTGTCGTTCTGAAGTCAGCTTCTATCTCTGTTCATCAGTTTCCCATCCAGCCATATCCTCCAGATGCTTTGTCCTTGTGCTTCCCTCTCATTTGATGTGGACAGATAACACCTTTGCATCCACATGGGAAGCAACTGAAAGTTTACTTCTCACACACAGCACACGGAGTATAATTAGACCTCTGCGCCTGCCTCATTTCTCCTGTGTCTTTGTTCATTGGTATACATATCGAAAATCCAAGCTGTAAGGGCATGTTGATCTTCTCAGTTTCTCCCCCTCCCCCTACTCTTCCTTTTCACCCTCTCAATGCACTAAAGCCACAAGAACAAACCACAGGCCAAATTGATCCTGGGAAACTGGAAGTAACTCATTGGGGATGAAAAACACCAATACACCAAACACTGTATTGAAGGTTGCATTTCTTCCACAGCAAGCGGCCTTTGCATGTCGTGTTCTTTGTTTGCTTCAGTACATGGAATAGTCATACCAATTAAATGCTTTGCATAGAAACACTGGTGGAATGTAGTACTACCTTGGTCCTCACTAATAGTGATGCTTTAGATCAGGCATGTTAAACTCACGATGTCACGTGACGTCGCGCGACGTATCGGGACTTTTTCCCCATTGCCGGCAATGAGGTGGGTGCGGTTTTGGCGTGACGCATCCGGCCCGCGGGCCGGCAGTTTGACATGCCTGCTTTAGATCAAGGAGTACAAAATGTGTTGCCTCTAGACCAGCATTTTTCAACCTTGGCAACTTTAAGATGTGGCGACTTCAACTTCCAGAATTCCTCAACTGGCATGCTGGCTGGAGAATTCTGGGATTTGAAGGTTACATCTTGTAGAGTTGCCAAGTTTGAAAACATTGGTCTAAACCAAGGATAGGCAACCTTGGCTCTTTTATGACTCGTGGACTTCAACTCCCAGAATTCCTGAGCCAGCCATGCTAGCTCAGGAATTCTGGGAATTGAAGTCCACGAGTCATAAAAGAGCCAAGGTTGCCTATCCCTGGTCTAGACCTCATACACATCGAGGTGGAGAGGGTTGTGAGAAACTCCCTTCAGCCTTCTGTCTTCCCTCTTGCACACCACTGCTGTTGTTTCTTCTTCCTTCCCTTTTGTTACCCATGATTAGCTTAGTATAATTATCAAACTATCAGACAATAACAAAAAAATGTATTTCCACTAAACTGGAATGGAACACACACACACAAATTACTATCCCCATGAACTTTTGTTTTGTTCTTTTTCTGGATTGTTCCTCTGCAATATATCTAAGCAAACATTTGTTCCATTGATCATTTCTGGGCAAAAGACATGAATCCCTAGACTGCAAAAAAAAACCCACAGAGGCAGCTGTTGATCATTACGTAGAGTCATCTTGCTTAAGCAAACCACTGTTGGAAGATTTCTTGAGGAAATGGCCTTGGCTTATAATGCTTCGCAGTGTAATGAAAGCAAAGCCATTGAAATTAGAGCATTCCTCTTTAAAGCATAGTTATTGTGCAACTGAATCCTTGCTTCTTTCTTCAGTCATTTAGCAAGTTTCTGTTAATTATAAATAATGTACAGTTGTAATTATGTGTATGTTTATCTGCTCTGACTCTAGCCCTGACTGAATGAGTTATAATGGATCTTGAACCAGAGTTTGCACCCTCAAGCATGTGAGCTAAGCAAACGTTCTTAGAGTCATGTACAAAGTGTTTTCTCTGCACCTTGGTACAATATTTGAAAGGAGACTGTGAAGTCTGAAGGTGCCACTTTCATGAACATGGAGTGGAATGACAGATTTGCTTGAGAGAAATTCAGATTCCAAAGCTCATTTAGCCATTAAAGTCAATGGCCCGGTTGAAATGCCACAGTATGCCTCTTCACTGATGAGTTTTAAACTGGTCACAATGCCAACACCTATATGTTGAGTTCATTTTTAATTTATTGTTATACTTTTTTCTATATTTATGTCTGGGTTTTCTTCTGGATGTTCAAGTAGATTCAAAGAATCTCTTATTGTTTACCCATCATATTACAATTTCAATCAGAAATGAGCTGGAAGGGACCTTGCAGGTCTTCTAGTCCAACCTCCTGCTCAAGCAGGAGACCCTATACCACTTCAGACAAGTGACTGTCCAGTCTCTTCTTAAAGACAGTTGACTAAGCTAAAGTCAACAAATGAACTTCCATGATTGGGGATGGACTTGAGTCTCCCAATCTTGGTCCAATAAGTTATGAGCCATGGTAGCACAGTGGTTAAAATGCAGTGTTGCAGGCTAATTCTGCCAACTACCAGAGTTCGATCCTGACTGGCTCAAGGTTGACTCAGCCTTCAATACTTCCGAAGTCAGTAAAATGATGACCCAAATTGTTAGGGGCAATAGGCTTAGAGAGGGCTGTAAAGCACTATGAGGTGGTATATAAGTCTAAGTGCTACTGCTATTGCAAATAAACCACAAATCCTGGTCAGTAACATAACCACTATAACTCACTGAATTTGTGTTTGAAACAGATGTCTGGGTGATTCCTGGATGTTAGAGAGCAGTCCTATAATTTCTCTTATATGAGAGAGATTTACTTCTCATATTTGAAGAGGAAACATGTCTAATAATTATGAAGGCCATGGAAAGGAAACATTAAATAACTGATCAGGAATCCCAGTCCTAGCGCTGTGATATCACTGTGAAAGATATCAAATATTGGAATGATCAGATATTCAAATAAAGACAATTGTTATTAGCAAAGTGCAAAACTGATCATTTCCTGGAATTTTAAGCAGCCCCTAGGTAATCTTAGCTGATCCAGAAAAGTAGAAGAGCCCTTCCTGTAAGTTGGAGGATCATCTGGGAAATGTTGGCTAAACTGAAAAATTGCAAAAACATACTGGAAGGTGGCAAGGGCAACACTGCCAAGAATCGGGCATGGATTTGACCTCTTGAAATCATGCTCAACCCAACTATGATTTGACCCAATGACTGGTCAAAAATAGGGCAGCAAAATAGAACAATGCACCTCTCCAATGCACAACTGTCTGTTGGTGTGCTGATGTTTTCCAAGCCAATAGCTAGATGTAAATGTTTATGGAGAATAAAAATAGAGTTTAAATAAATCTTAATGCATCTGGCTATATTTAGCTCATCTTTCTCTCACTCAGTTTCTCAGCTTCCAGTTCGAAATGCTTTTTTTTTTTCTCACTCTCCGCCTCCTCTTTTCCAAACTTACCATGGCTACTTCTTTACAATTTTATTTCTTCATCTTCCACATCAGAGCGATGGTAGTCTATAGAAAGCCAATTAGGAATGCATTATTTTCCATGAAAAAAAGTCTCAGTGCGACTTATAATTCTATTTTTTTTCCTAGCGTGTGGAATAACATAAATCAAAAGAAGCAATAGTCTACCTTGTATTTTGACTACTTTGACCCTCTTCAACCCCTGCCAATTTTTATCTCATTTTTGTTTAACTTTGTACATCAGAGTTTAATTTTAAAGCTGGTCCAGAAGACAGTGATGTATAGGTTACATCAAGTACAGCTTAAATTACCCTCTCCCCAGTGATTTGAAGCTGGATGGGGGGGGGGTCACTCCTGCAATGGGATATCAGTGTGAAAAGGGAATGGACAATACCTGCCCTGTGAACTGACCCATCTTTTGCTACAATTTTTTTTTGCAGGCTATCATTTATTGATTGTTTTTAGATTTTAAAGTACCTTTTCAACTTTTGTGGAAGTTTGTCCCATATATATTTTTGGATGGAGGATCGATAGATGGATGGATGGATGGATGGATGGATGGATGGATATAGATATAAAATAAGTAAGTAAGTAAGTAAGTAAGTAAGTAAGTAAGTAAGTAAGTAAGTAAGTAAGTAAGTAAGTAAGTAGGTAAATATGGAAAAAGAATACACAGTTTTTCTATTTTGTGACTTTGGTTTCAGTGGATTGGCAAAAATCAGGATATTTCATGGATGGCCGTTGCTAATTTGAAAATGGAGCATTCTGGCATTAGAATCTGCCTAATTTGATGTTTAGCTGTAAAAGGTGCCCACGCTTTTTTTCAAGAAGGGACTTCATGGGAAGGAATGATACAATGAGTATTGTACCGCTGTGCACGCTTTGGAATTTTAGCATTGTCCTGTCTCATTAGATTCACGAATGTTTATGTTACATATTTTTGTCCCTTTAATACACACCTACTTGAGAGGTGTTTTTCCTAGATCTCCTGCAATATATCTGATGCTTTTTTTCTTGTTTTTCTGTTGACTTTTAAACATCTGTAGCCAAATTTTAATTAAGCATACTCTCTGGATGCTTGAACTCTGAGTAAGAAAAGACACTCTCGCTTTATTTCCAGGGGATTAATTGTATCAATTTAAGTCTCTTTTTCTGATCTCTGCTATCACAGCAACTTAAAAAAATTTTTTTTTCAATACCATCAAGTGCACTTAGTGCAAAAATGCAGAATGGTATATGTGAGGTCAAAATCTATTCCACTGAAGTCTGTTTCTTAGCATTACAAGAAATAATATACACGTTATTGTTTATTCCTTGCATTCTTAGGGACTTAGGGACTTGCATTCCCTAAGTATATGCTATGCTGTTTTATCTTTATTAGCATTATATTGGCCATTATTGGTTAATGATTTGTACATGCATGTTCTCATAAACATATGCTCACATCCATTGTCCAAATAACACTTTCTTGCTGCTTCCATCTTGGGCTGTATTGACAAGTATAATGTCCAGATTTTAGGAAGTAACATTAGTGGTATGTCTGCAACTGGTAAAAGAACAATAGAAATAATGTGTTCATTTCCTTTTTAAGAAAATGTTTGAGAGTTGGACAGGGAAGACTTGAGTTCATCTCCAGGAGAAAGCCCTAACTTAAATTAGAACTGGGCACCCATTCCAAAGTTCTTCATTAAATGTGGTAGGGGATTTCTCTACATTGGTCCAGGAAAAGGAGAAACCCTCTAACAGGGGCAGGTATAATACATGACGGGAACCTGCTGTTGGCCATTCCATGTTTCAGAATTTCTCCAAGGAAGCTGGGCCAGTTCTTCTCTATATACCAGGGGTCTTCAAACTTGGCCCTTTTATGACTTGTGGACTTCAACTCTCAGAATTCCTCAGCCAGGCATGCTAAGTTTGAAGACCCCTGCTATAGAGATTGCCTACAACATTATTGTATGCATGCTTGATCTGGCAACCCTATGCTGGTTACCAGCTGCAGTTCATGTTTCTGCAGAGTTGAGAGCCCCAGCAGAAAGGCAGTGATGCAAAATGGGTTGAGCTATGTCACTCACAGCCAGGATTTTCTACATCCCCCCTCCCTTCCTGGTTTTATAATGGGAGACAATTTGGGAAAACCTTTTTAAAATGTTTAATATACTCAGAGTGGGTTCCCAAATGTAACAGCATCTTCAGCTGGGGTTTCAGGTTGCCCCTCAAATGTACAAGATGCATTTTGAATTGTTAAGTTGTGAAATTCTGGGGAGCGTTCTGTAACTTCAAGAATTGGAAGGGGAGATAGAATGTTGATAACGATGGAGGGCCCATTTCCACACACACCAAAATTGGGACAAGCAATAAATAAATAAATAAATGTACCAGTCATGGAGAAATAAACTTAAAATTATAGCATCTGAAATTGAGCTTGGTTGGGAGCTGATGTAAGATTATTATCTTTTTAAGTCCAGAATGAAGCTGAAATTCTGCAGCCATCAGAAAAATTGCAGAACCAAATGCCTCTCTTCTAAAACAATTGACCTTTTGTGTTCATTAGGTTACGAACCATTAAATGTTAAGGAACATTTGAAAAGAAGGGAGTGCATTTCATAATTGGGTGGGTGGGGCCAGAAGGCAAATTCCATTCCTTGGAAGACCATTTAAGAAAAAATAAAAGCCTTTCTGGGGAAAAAAATGGTAAGACACTTTAACCGAGGAAGTGAACGTGGACAAGCCATGTGCAATTTGTATTTGCAATGTGAAATAAAAAAATGAGAATAAGAAAAGAGATGAATGAATGTTATGAATGAGTCTAGCTTTCCAACGACATGAAGTTTGAACAGAATAAATAGCCAACAAGAGGCACCTGCCCCAAAGCTGGTTAATTGCAATTTTAAGCCACATTTCTTTGTCTCTAGTGTATGAGGGTGACATGAGTACAAGGCGAGCAAATCAATGATAGTGTCAGATTTTCTTAGTTTCCACATTGTGTTTGACCTGGATGACACCAATGGTAGTCACAACTAACAAGGAAAATGAATCCGTCTGTCCTGATTTTATCACCCTAATGAGCACAAGCAAAATATGTAGAGAAATGCTTTCCCCAAAGTTCTCGAGGTGTCTGCTCCCATCCCTCAACCTGTCCTTCCATGAGCTGAGATGAATGTCAGTTGCAAAGGACTGGGAAAACAATTCTGTCATTATTCTGGAAGTGTATCTTAGCTTGGAAAGGATCATTGGTAAATAACAAAAGGAAAGGTATGTCGGGCATTAAAGAAGTGGCTGAGGCATCTTAATGAGAGATTTAACCTTGGACTTTTGTGTGTGAGATCATGCATCCTAGTAACTGTGGTTGAACCATGATTTGTAATTGAAACCGTAGAGATTGGGGAAATGCTTAGAACTAAGACCAAGCAAACCACATTATTGCCCACTGCGATAAATGTCAATCTAGTATCTGCTCTAACTTCTTCTTAGAAGATAGCTTTGCTAATTCATCTAATTCAGCATTATTTCACCCAGTGGCTAAAATTGTTAATAACAAGCATGCATTTCTTCAATTAAAGCTTTTCTAGATTCATCTATTTTATCCACCATTCTATCAGGACCATCTTTTTTTTTTCTCCAAAACAGCCATTGAGTGTAGTGCTGTGTAGTAGAGAAAATATTGCTGGGCTGGGTTCAAATTCATCCATCTTGGAGCTCAGTCGTAAGAAGAGTGAGTGAGAGAGAGAGAGAGAGAGAGAGAGAGAGAGAGAGAGAGAGAGAGAGAGAGAGAGAGAGAGAGAGAGAGAATGAGAGACAGAAAGAGAGAAAGGGAAAGAATGAGAGAGAGAGAGAAATGTGAGAGAAAGACTGAGAGAAAGAGAAATAATGTATGTGTGTGTGCGTGTGCGTGTGCGTGTGTGTGTGTGTGTGTGTGTGTGTGTGTGTGTGAGAGAGAGAGAGAGAGAACCATATTTTGCAAGAGAATCATATTTTGCAACCTAACCATTCTCTGTTGCTGCAAAGGTAAAATAAAAAGGTTAAATCTTATGTCGGTAGTCCTATTGGAAAAAAGGGGGCAGAAGCAACATTGGAAAGTGTTCCTCCTGATTGATCTTATGAATATAGTGATTGGCTAAGCATCATTACATGAGGGATACTAATGGGAAGAGACCCAAGATAAAATGGGTGGGAACTCCTGTTTCATCAATATCACTCTAGGAGGAACAGCACACCTGCTTATCTAGGTCACTTGAGTCTCTTCTTATTTTGAAATAAGAATTTCACAAGCCCTTGTGAACTTGAAGATGGAAGATGAATTTTACTCTTACTTCGTCCGGTTGGTTGGTTTGTTTGATTCTGACTTAGAACATTGTGGGAACCTGCCTGCTGCAGTTTCAAATGGCTGTTTGCAACCTGATAACCCATCACTGCATTTCCAGGCTGGGCAATATCTATTGGATATCTTGCATATTGCACCCAATGCTTAATGCATTCTTTGCAAGATGGGTCCTTCCGCTCTCCCTGTGGGTTACCTGCAACTTTCAGAATAATTTGAGTTATGGGAGTTGTCCGGTATCCAGTCAGAAAAGCCGTATTAATGGCATGCTAGAATCACTCTAGTGATTCTCCAGAAAGCCAGTTTGGTGTAGTGGTGAAGGCACAAGGCTGGAAAATGGGAGACTGTGAGTTCTAGTCCCACTAGGTTAGACAACAAAGGAAACTTCCAGGACATTGTTTTTACCAAGAGTATGACTTTACTGAAGTTTCCATGTGGTTACAGAAGCAGAAAAGCCAATTATAATGATTTCGTGTGAAAACAGCATAGGAAAACTTTCCTTTTCCCCCTTGGACCTCCCATTGTCCAGCAATCATTTGTACTCTGTTTTGGGAAGTTCTGTCTGCCCCAGCTGGTGACCTTGAGGTGTTGGGTCTGTCTCAGGCTTCCAGTTGGCACACTTGCATTCCAAATTTCCCTCCCAAACCTCCCTTACATTCCATTGCTCTCCCTCCCCCCCTCCCATTATAGTTGTCTGGTTGCAAGCGGGGCTGTGTAGCGAGTCAACCATGACAGGTGAAGGCACAAGATTGAAAAATGGGAGACTGTGAGTTCTAGTCCTACTTAGAATCAAAACCTGCTAGGTGACCTTGGGCTAGCCCCCCCCCCCTCTCTCACACACACAGCTAGGAAGCAGGCACTTCCAAACTTTTGTCAAGAAAACTTAAAGGACCTGTTTAGGCAGTTGTCAATGTTGACTCAATGGAACAACAACAAAAATGCCCTAGAAAAAAATGGTGCTATGCTTAGTAAACTTTGCCGTTCCTTTAAATCTGAAATAATAGTTTTTGCCTTTCATTCCTGCAATTTGTTAACATGTTATTTTGACCAGACATGTCCTAAATTATCCCAGATTCAGATATTCAGAATATTTTCGGTGCTGAATTTTCTCTGCTTTTCATTCCCAAAATCTTTTCTTTTTCTCCCCAAAATCATTTAGTAGATGAGAGGTAGATTTATATAAAGAATAAGCTTTCAAATTTGTTCAGCCATTCCTGTTAACTGGCAAAGTTTTCTCTCTTCTCCCTCCCCCCCTTAGAATTTCCATGAAAGCATGATTTAATTTGCAGTTAATTAACTCATCAAATCATCATTGTGATTAATCAATTAATGCTTTCCATCCCAGCTGAGACATTCGTAATTTCTTAAATAAAATGGGCCCTAAAGAAAATTGTATAGCAGGGTGATCAGCGGAAGTGAATGTCAGCTCCTCGAAGTGACGCTTTTGAATAAGGTGCCCTGGGTGCTCCTTCAGTTAAAGACTGAAATCTGTAATTGGCATTGATTTGATGCATTCATTGATTACAGATTAAAATGTGAGATTTACAATCAGAACTCATCCATGGTGGGAAAGGTTTAACAATAGGTAGGAAAGAAGCAGGGGTGAGAGGAATGGACCGGTGATGTAAAAGCTGGGAAGGAAGGGATAGGTAAATGTGGTACCTATCCCCAGATGTTTTGAACTGTATCTCTTGTAAGACCTCCTCATTCACCTTGCAAGATCTGGGGGACAAGATCTGAAATCAGAACCATCCAATTCAAGGGCTAACTAGGTTGTATAGCCATGCTAGACCGTCTTTATCTATTTGCAAAGCATCTTTCCATCCTCAACAAATCAGGAGACATTTTGTCTCTGTTCTCTGAGACAGACCAGATCCTCATTTGACTTGCCACTTGAGTTGAGGCAAGCAGGCTTTGTAGAGTGTTTCATAAACCTGAAAAACCTATTTGACCAGAGGGAGGAAAACATCTTTTACCACAAGCAAAGCATAGCTCCCTTAAAGATGAACATCAGAGATTATACAATGATTTATCTCTTGGTATCTTTCATTTTCTAAATTAAAAACTGCTGGGGAAGCTGATAGACACTCCAAAATATAGCTTGTTAAAAGGGTTTTGTAGCTAGAAATGTATGACTAGGGAACCTCCTTTGAAACCTCTATGTTCTACCTTGATTCAGAAGCAGACTTTTCCCTCAAATTATATGTCTTGTTTAAAGAAACAGACTAGATGTTGCTTCATCACCAAAGAAAGAACCTTCAACAGATATGTAGAAGATGCCAACAAGCATAAAAACTTTGTTTGTTGAAAAACTTGCATTGTTGACTGGACTTACATAAATGCATTGAGTCTAGACCTTGGTTTGTAAGCCTCCATGCTTGGGGTTGTCACATCAAGCTAAGCCACAGATTAAAGAACCATGGATTAGTGCATTGCACAGTAGCATCAGTCCAATGTTGATTGAGCTCAGAAAGCTAAGGAGGGTTAGCAGTTGAATGGGATTCCCCTTGAATTCTGCAAAGAAAAACAATGCCCATATCTTATTCCTTCTCTCCACCCTTAAATATGTAAGGCTTAAAAAGAATGTCTGTTCTTCATCTGGCATTTGGCGTGCCAGGCTATTCTTTGAGACAGAGGCCAGCTTGTTAGCTCATCCTAGTTTTCTTGGCTGAGCAAACAAAGCAAACCATAACCTTGCCATCTATTGGCAGGTCTATGAAGAGGAGGCCTGCAAGGATGGTGGGATGGATGCCATGCTTTGGCCCTGCATAACTAGAATGCTTTTTGTGTAACTCTTGTTGCATTACCTGCATTATGTGGCTTAAAGATGGAGATATGTCTCATCCTAGACATAAATTGTTTCAACTCTTCCCCTCGGAACGCTGCTACAGAGCATTGTATGCCCAAACTAGACACAATTTTTTTCCTTCATGCCATCACTCTGCTGAATACTTAATTTCCACAGTCCTGTCTTATGTCAAAGTGTAGTATGGCTGTATTACTTTTATCCTTCTCATCTGTTCCACTCCCTTCTCTACTGGTATCGTTATTATCCTTTGTTATTATGATTATTATTACTTTGTTTTACATGTGCACTAAGAGCTTCTGCACTGGAGACAAATTCCTTGGCCAATAAAGAATATTCTATTCTATAGATACTTTTGCCCCTTTCCTGCAAAGCCAGATCCACAAACCTTCCTCCACTACAATATGCTGAGATCTCCAAAGGTCTTGCTGGCTTAGGTTTCCTCACTTAAGTCATATTTTGGGGAAACTTATTCACTTCAGAGTAAGTAAAGCCCATGGACAACCTGGGACATACTCCAGAGACAGCACAGAATTGCCCAGTCCTCATCTCTGCCAGCTCTGCACCCCCCCCTTTTTAAAAAAACCCAAACTTTCCAAGCCCTTTCTAATCAGGGGTGCTGGGCCAAAGAGTAAAATAAGGAAAGCAATTTAGGATGCTCCCCCTTCTCTTACCTACTCACGTTTTAGGCAGCTGTTCGGTGCAAAACCTGGCTGAGTGTCCTCAATAGGGGATCCTAAAAAGGTGACCTCTTGCTGGCTGTTCCTTTCCAAATGCCCCAATTCAGGGTCCCTGTTCCCCCTCCCAAGCCAGAATGATCCAACACAAAGAAAACCCTAACAGCTTCCTAAAGCACCTTGAAATGGACCAACTCTTCAGGACTTCTAAAAGGCATTTTGCTGTGGCCTGCAGCAACTTTACAGGATGGAGGGTCTCCCCCCCCCCCCCCACCACATCCCCTGGACTGTTGCCTCCTGCTCAGTCATACCTCTTTGATGCTGTGGGAGCATCTCTTCTTTCCAGCAATACCCAACTGTTTCTAAAGTCCTCCGCCTCTCTCTTTCTTCCTCTCCTTTCGTTCCTCCCTCTCCTTTCGTTCCTAGCCCAGAACTGTTTGAAGAAAAGGTTGAGGGTGACTGGCTGGCTGGGGAGTGAGACTGACTACAGTACTTTTACATTAAGCCTAGGTTCCCAGGTTCCAACCGGGAGGCGGGTTGGCAAACCTGCGCCGCTCGCTCGCTCGCTCGCCTGCCTTTAAAGGCTAAAGGATTGCAGGTTGATCGGGTCCACTGTACTCAGGGATGTCTGCTGGACCGGCGCGGACGGGGGGGGGGACGAGGAGACTTAGCTGCGGCGGGGCTCAGAAGAAAAGCTGGAGAGAGTTTGCACGCGTTTTATTTATTCTCAAGCATGCAGGTGCAGTTGTATATCTCTCTCTCTCTCTCTCTCTCTCTCTCTCTCTCTCTCTCCCCCAAATAAAGTCTCAGTTTTGCCCTTGAGTCAGTCTCCCCTTTTCTGTCTCAATAGCTCTGCCTTTCTAGCTTGTGCTCAGCTGGGCTCAGCTTAATCGAAGAAGCTGCACTGCACAATCCGGGAGAAGCTGCCCTGCACAACCTGGGTTGAGAAAAAGCGCAAAATCTCGGAGAGTTTGGACGCAGATTTAGATCTGAAGTGTTATTCTGTTATTTTTTTTTCTTCCTCTCTTTCTTTCGCCCGGCCATGAGCTCTGGGGGTTCCTTGCGGAGAGAAAAGGGGCCAAGAGCATCTTTTTAAAGGGAATCCAGGCCCGGAAACGAAGCGAGGCCCGGATCTCTTCTTCCTGCGTGCCAAATCATTTTGCAAAAGACGAGGGTTGTGACGCAGGCGCTGGTTAACCTGAGCAAGCAAAGAGCCAGGGGTGTGTGTGTGTGTGTGGGGGGGGGGGGTTGGCAGAGGGGCGAATTCAGCCTCTCTCCCCCTGGCGTTGCGAATTCCTCCGCGGGCTCGCCAGGCCCTGGATTCCCGGGTCCAAGTGGGATTATAACTTCACTTCCTAGAGCAAAGAAACGCAGGTATTGGCCAGAAGGGCCGTTAGTCAGCTTCAGCGACGGTGTGCCCTTATGTGGGTCTGGAGACACATTAAAGCAAAACAAGCCACGTAGATACCAGCATAGGGCTGGATCGGGATGGTGGCTTTGCTCTAGAAAGATAAAAGGCAAATTTTGGGGATTGACGGAAGCGTTGGTTTCGGTTCAGACCAAAAGGGAAGTGGTGGAAATGAAGAGATTCAGCACAAAAACTGAATATAAGAATATTCTATAATCTATCCATCTATCCATCTATCCATCTATCCATCTATCCATCTATCCATCTATCCATCTATCCATCCATCCATCCATCCATCTATCTATCTATCTATCTATCTATCTATCTATCTATCTATCTATCTATCTATCTATCTATCTATCTATCTATCTATCTATCTATCTATCTATCTATCTATCTATCTATCTATCTATCTCTATTCGAAGTCTCTCCTTGGAAAAGCTTCAGTTCTTGTTGACAAAAACTAAATCAGGAAGAGCTTTTATTTTATTTTTTTTAACCCGCAGCTGAATTCTTTGATGAAGATCAAAGGGGGGGGGCTATATGTGCGTGCGCGCGCGCGCGCTCCGGTTAAAGAATTGATCAAAGTCTCAAGAGCGAGGCGGTTGCAGCCCTTCCGCGGAGGGGATCCCTCTGCGACCCTTCCTCCTCCTTAATTGCTAATTAAAATGGGGATTTTTTTTGCAAAAAACAAACAAAAAAAACAACCTGCCGAAGTATTCTGGAACCTGATATTTCTTCCCTATCGCTCCTTTCTCGTCCGACCCAATAAAGTGTTCTTTGGGGAATCGGCTGACAAAACATCTGGTTTGTAGGAGCGACGCTCCTGGGATCAAGGAAAGCAAAACTTTGAGGCCGTGGGCATTCGCTTACTAAAGCAATTTACATACGAAGATTCTTCTTAATCCGAAACGCATTTTTTAAAAAAATCATTTGCAATCAGGAGAGCTTGAAAAATATTTACAGGTTTGGAAGGGTTTTACCCCTTCCAATACAGTTTTTGTGAAGTTTTCAAGGTGTCTCTGGTCTCCCCTGTCCTTTCAGAATAATTATGGCAAACCTCCTCTCTCTCCCTTCTCTTCAAGGGTTTATTTTTCCTGAAGAGGCGTGAAGAGCCGTGCGGGTTTTATTGTTTGTTTGTGTGTGTGTGTGTGTGTGTGTGTGTGTTTTAGAAACCTCCATAACCATAAGATCAGATAAGCTGCTAGAGAAGGCAAAAAGCAATCCCATATTTATTTTGGCCTTCTTAGAAGATAATTACAATTTCTTTTGGCGTGCGTCAAACCAATTGCTTCCCAAAGAAAAAAAGGAAGGAAGGTGCTGGGTAAGAATTGTTCCGGGCTACAATCTCACGCTCGCAACAAGGAACGACAACCGCTGTTCGTAGCGTGGGACGTCGCTCGATTTTCTTATTAGGAGTTCAGCGTCTTCAGTTCCAATCCACTCCCCTTCTCGAGACCACGGTACCTCTGCTCTTTTCCGACGACGCGTCTTTTCAAGCATCTTTTCCTTTCCCTTCGGGGCCTTTCGGCCCCTTTCCTAAACTCGAGGCGTCGGTTCTTCGCGCTTCCTGCTTTGCGCCCTTCTTTAGACTCAACTTTGCCAGGCCTTCGAGACCGCCCGTTTCTTGGTTGAACTTCTTAGCGGTCTTCAGCAGGGGAAAAAAAGAGCCGGAAAGGACTGGGGTGGGTGGGGGCCTTCAGGGTGCATTTTCATCCATCTGAAATGATTTAGGGACTTATGGGGTGGGGGGTTGGGAAGAAGAAGAAAGAAGAAAGAAGAAAGAAGAAAGAAGAAAGAAGAAAGAAGAAGAAGAAGAAGAAGAAGAAGAAGAAGAAGAAGAAGAAGAAGAAGAAGAAGAAGAAGAAGAAGGGAAGGAAGGAAGGAAGGAAGGAAGGAAGGAAGGAAGGAAGGAAGGAAGGAAGGAAGGAAGGAAGGAAGGAAGGAAGGAAGGAAGTTCGGTCAGTCAGAAGTCAGGAAAGGAAGAAGGCCAGTGGCCACGTGCCTGTGCTCGGCTCTTCCACACTCACTCCTGGAATTCTGTAGCTTTAAGACTGGAATGGCTGAGATTCTGGTACCTGCAGTGCCAACCACAAATAACAAATCCGTCCTCAAATCTGAGCACATCCTTGACCCTCTCCCTCTCTTGCGATTAGCTGCTGCCTTAATTTCCACCACTTGCCTTCTTTACAACAGGCAAGGCTGCTAAAGTCAAAATGCTAACCATAATCAGCTTTTTAAAATGATGTCAGTTCCTTAGGCTGAAATTATTATTATTCCATCATTAGAGAAGGCCGGATAAGAGATATAAGGGGGGGGGGGGACTTGGCCTGCGTATGTTACATGCACACAGCTGCACGAATGATAATCACAGGTTAGACTCTTTAAGCCTCTACTATAAATTAGAAATCATGAATCCTAACCTGGTCTGTCGCGGAATTTAAGAGGAATTTTATTAGAAAACTGCCGGAACTCCTCTATCATTAAAAGAAATACCCCCCCCCCGGTCTCGTTCCTACCGAAGCCCCATGAAAAAAAAAAGTGCAGTGGGACTGGTCCCCTCGCCGCCCCCTCCCTCATAGCGACATCTTCCCCGCAACAACGAACCCCCTGTCCTATTTGTCAGAGGGCGATCAAGCCCCCCCTAACTTCCAGTTCCCTTCCTCCAAATAAAAATTCAAACTTCCCACCCGATGCCGCCCCCTCCCTCCCTCCCTCCCTCCCTCCCTCCCTCCCCGCCCCCCCACGTCATTTACAAGATTTATTTCCAGAGCCGTGGATGTGAGTTATAAAAGAAGCTACTAACACGTGTTCCCTCTAGAGACCCTGTCCCCGGCATTAAATTAAAGTCCAGTAGGGTTACGAGGAGGGGGGTGGAGGAGAGAAAACGGGGGGGGGTGTTCTTCTCTCTTTCCTTTCAAAGCTATCAGATGGCTAATAACGGCGCCAAATTATACCCAATGCCAAGCAGACGTGCCTACTTCTGCGGCGAGGGAGGGGGGGGGAAATGAATTCTACTCAAGCGGCCCCTAACTAAAATCTGGGCATTTTAAATTTAGCAACCCCGGACTAATAGAGGTTGGGCCGGCGGAGCAGAGAAGCCTCTTATAAATCTTCCTTCCGTTCTCTCGCTCTCCTTTCCTTGTTGGGCAAACTTTTCTGCCTGTCTCTGCCAAGCCTGGATGGTTGTGTGCTAAAAAAAAATACAGAGGAAGGTGGCAACTGACAACATCCTGAGGATTAGATACAATAAAGGGAAGAGGAAAAGATTGTTGACAGGATGGAGGTGGATGGGAGGCGTGAGACACGGGGAATCAGATGCTCGATTCTCAGGTTAGGAGTCTGGAAATGCCCGGAGCTTTATATATATATATATATATAAATATAAATATAAATAAAAAGAGGGTTTCCCAAGGGTGATGCCAGTTCAGGGGAAAATGGCACGTTCTTTGGGAAGGTGAAAGGATGAGAGGAAGGCTAATTGTCCCCTCTTAGCCAAAAACTCCTCCCCCCCGTTTATTACTCCCTGTCTTGAAATCACGCCCTGCCTGATTTTGAACCCGCAACCGCTATTAACCGTAGGCGTAGCCTTTTTGCATATAAATTGCCTTCAAAAGAGAGACGTACATTACGCGTTTTTTGGTTTTTTTTTCTTTTCTTTTTTCTTTTTTGGCCTAAAACTTGTCACTTGCTTCTGTTCTTGCTGAGTTCCCACGGCGTCATTTATCTATTTTAAACTTCATGCTCCGCGTTACAAATTCAACCCCTTCCCCACCCCCCCACCCCCCTCCCACACACACATACACCCTGCAAGCTCCACCTTTGAGACAGAGTGAAGATTACCCCAGAGGGGCATCCAGTTCTATAAATAATTAATTTCCTCCTTCAACTTTAGACGGTCCTTCCTTCCTTCCTTCCTTCCTTCCTTCCTTCCTTCCTTCCTTCCTTCCTTCCTTCCTTCCTTCCTTCCTTCCTTCCTTCCTTCCTTCCTTCCTTCCTTTTCAAGGATGGAAAAAGACAGGAAGATGCCCATTTGAAATTATTGCCCAAGTCTTCCAAAACTGATGGGGGGGGGTCGTCTCTTTCTTTTCTTCCCCGCCCCTCCCTCGCTTTTCTCCCCCAGTCTCCACGCTCACATGTAGCAAATACTTTGTTTCCCGTTCTTTCTTTAAAAAAAAAAAAGAAATAATAATTCTGGCGGACTGGTCGCCACCTCCTTCGCAGCCAAGCTGTTTAGGACGTAAATTATTGGTGCGCATTGCCCGGTCCGCGTCCTGCCGGCGTTTCGAAAAAACACATTCCGGAGGACGCTGATGGAGGCGCCAATGGAGAGGTGGACAGATGTTGGGGCGGACCTAGCAGCAGGCGAAGCCAGAGCGGAGCGAGAGGCGGCGGGAGGCAAGAGAAAACCACTTTCCCCGGTTGTAGGAAAGTGGCTTCTTCGCTTGCAAACACATGCGCCCGCCGGCACGCAGCCCCGATTTGCCCTGCTGCCATAGAAATAACTTTTTTTTGGAGGGGGTGGGTAGGTGGGGGGCAGCTTAAAGGGCTCTAATCTGACGGGGACTAGATCCTGCACCAAGCAGAGGGAGAAGGTACCGCACACCCGAGTCGGTGAAATGGGAGCGCGAGGGAAATCCGGCCGCCCAAGCGAGCGTCAGAGAGGCGCTCTGTGGGAGGAAGCGTGGAAATGAAGAGAAAACCTCACTTTCGCAGGTTTTCTGCTGCAATTTCCCCAGGACTTCAAAGAACTTGATGTATAGGAGGGAAGGCGGAGGTGTTTCATTCCCTTGGGGTTTTTTTTTTGGGGGGGGAGAGAGGGAACTATGGTGATGGAAAGGGGGAGAAATCAAAGTTTTCTGTTGGGACGGAGTGTTTCCCCCCCCTTTCCACGCGAGGAAAAAAAAGGCCCCCTCCGGAACCTCGATTTTTAAAGAGGAAGGTTAAAAACAACTACGCGGACTGGCACCTTTGAGCGAGTGCCCAAAATCCTGACGCAAAGAGCCTTCGCTCGCGCATTAAAAGTCTTACCTTGAAAGTGAGATCACTTTGTTCTCTCCCCCCTCCCCACTTTCACGAGAGAGAGAGAGAGAGAGAGAGAGAGAGAGAATTATTTACTATTGACGTTCCCTGCACTTTCTCTTAAGTCAGGGAGCAGCTGGGTCTTAAAAGGCGCGGGGCCGTGATTTGCTGGTCTGTTATTAAATATCGCTCAACTACACAAAGAAAAAAAAGGGGGGGAGAGGAGGGGAGGCGGGGGGGGAAGAGCGCGGGGGTGGGGTGCAATTGGCACTCGAGTGGGTGCTTGGCTCTACCTTCTGATCCACGTTCATAAAGCACTTGAGACACAGTTAAGAGACCAGCCTCTTCTCCTTCTAGCCCCCCCCCCGCGTTCTCTCTCTCCCCCCCCCGTTTTTGCCGTACCTTATTTTGCAAGCCAGGGAGACCCAATCAAACGCGCAGCGCATCGATTCGCCAAGCGCTCGTTGGCAAAGCGAGGAGGGGTTCCCCCCCCCGTCCTTTCTCTCTCTCTCCCTTCAGATCTCCTCGCCGCCAATGAACTTGGACGAGGAAGAGAGGGGAGGGAGGGGGAGCGACCAGCTACCGCTTCTTGATTTGGTTTTTTTTTTGTCTGTCTGTTTGTTTAAAAAAAAAAGAAAAAGTACGTTGTTGCCTGCGTTTGGCTGAAGGAGGAGGAAAGACCCCAAACTAGCGCGCGTTCTTCTTTGGCCATGGACTACATTTAGCCCATCTTGTCTTCTCTTGGTTTTCTTTCTTTCCTCCCCCCCTCCTCTCCTCTTCCCTTTCTCCCCGCTGTTTTAAAGATTCCTGGGGGGGGGGAAGAGATGGGCACGGAAACGTGAAACTCAGGAGGTGGAGACGCGATCCCGAAGCAAAAAAAAATCTGGGCTGCAAAAAAAAAAAAAAAATCCGATTCCGAGCCGGAAATCTTGGCTGGGCAGGGGCGACCGGTTGAAAAATCTCCCACCAGCTTTAAGGCACGCACTGGTAAGTGATGCTGGGGGCGGGGGGGGGAGAAGAGAGAGAGAGAGAGAGAGAGAGAGAAAGAGAGAGGCGAAAAGTGGGTGTGATTTCCCCCCCCCCCGCGCTGAGTGCATGGAGGCTTTGGGTCTTCCTGGGGTCGCTCGGTGCGTCTTGCAGCAAACAAAGTGCCATTATAGGAGTAGTTCTCGGCGCTTGGGGTCTGGAGGCCCCTCCCTTAGCAAAACGGGATGTCCCCGGCCGCCCCTATCCAATGCGGAAGGTTTCTTTGGGGACAAGTGGAGGAATTTACGTTGTCACTTAAAAAGGAAGATCCACCCCCCCCCTCTCCCCCTTCTCAAGTTAGCGCAGGCTCCCGAATTCTCGGATGGAGAAGATGCGTTGGAGTTACTTTCAGTGGGGAAGAAGACTTATCGGGCAAAGGAAAGACCCTCCCCTCTTCCCCGTCTTGCGGACTGGAACTTACCCGCTCCCCCCCTCCCCAAGTTGGAGTCCGCGGGACTGTCCCCCTTCCCCTGGGCGCAGCGACTTTCCAAAAGGCTTCCTTTTAAAGGAGAGGGAAAAGTTCCAGAAGGGAGACGCGGGGTGGTGGTGATGGTGCAGGTGGCGCTTTAGCTGGGCCTGTTCTATCTACCTGCAAAGCAATCCACCCTCCCAGCCCCCCCAGCCCCCCCCCCCAGCGGCACAGGCAAGCTGACGGTTTCTTTCCCGGCTCCCGTTTGATTTTGACAGATCGGCTGTCAAGAGCCGAACTGGTGGGAAGTCGGCGGCAGGGTTTGGCAGAGAAAAGCTTTACTTAAATCTTTTTTTGGGGTGGGGGGGTGGGAAGGTGGGGGAGGAACGTCTCTTTCCTTGTTGAAGACGGGAGCGCCGCTTCTTTCCTTTGGGGGAAGTAGTATTTCATCCCCCCCCCTCGTGGAAAAGGGGCGCTCCGAGCATCTCTGGAGGCCGAGGATGAAGGGCGCTTTCCCGGAGACATTCCTACGCCTCTCCCCCCTCTCCCCCCTCTCCCCCATTGCAAGAGAGACCCAGGGAGCTGCGCTTTCGGGAAAGGGAAAGCGGCCCTTTTCTTTGAACTTCTTGGGCGGCTCATCCCCGAGCGAGATCGAGCTGGCGCGATCATTTCCCCCGCGAAGGGGATAGACCTGGGTTAGAAAAAAACAAACAAACCCGGAGATGTCCCAAACTGAGTTTAGATCGAAGAGGGGTTGCTAGCTGCCGCCGCCTTCCCTTCTCCCCCCCCCCCTCCCTCCTTCCCTCCCGGGTTCCACAATCGCAACGTGGGTGAGCGGAGCCGCAAAGTTTGGGTCTCACCTGCAGAGAAGGGGCTGTGGGGTGGGTGGGGGGCTTGTCCTCCTCGGCCATTCAGTGGCTCCCTAAGCGAGACCCCCGCTTCTTGCGGATGGGGCGAGCCCACCCCCTCCTTCAGATGCTGCAGAAGTGCAGACCTCGGTTGCCGGGGGGGGGGGAGCCTCTCCCTCCCTTGCTGGAAGGCCGGTGTGTGTGTGTGTGTGTGGGGGGGGAAGCATGAAAAAAAACTTCCTTGGTTCCCAGCCCCGGGGAGCGGGGAGCGTGGGGAGGGGGGGCGGGAGGGAGGGAGGAGGCGTCCAGAATGGCGCTAGGTTGGCGCGGGGAGTTTCTGGGCGGAAGAGCAAAGCCCCGCCTCCCTTCCTTCCTCGCCCCTCCTCCTTTTCCCGGCTCTGAACTTGGGGAGGGGGGATCCGGATGCCCCTCTGCCGCCTGGCCCGCCCGCCCGCCCCCCCCTTCCCTCTGCCTTCCCCCCTCCTCCCCCGGGCGCTCCCGGGCGGCTGCCGGGCGAGCTGCAAAGAGGGAAGGCGCGGCGGCACCAGCAGCACCAGCAGCACCAGCAGCGGCGGCGGCGGCGCCCGGCTTCTCGCGCTTCCTTCCAGCCGGGAGTCACGCCGCGCTTGCTCTCCTTTTTCCCTTCCAGCCCTGCCTGTTGCCGGAGCCGCCAGCGCCGAAGGGGGACCAGCCGCCGGGCAGCCGCCAGCCTCGCCAGGGAAGCGGAGCCTCCGCCGCGGCCACGACGCCTCGGGCTCCTGGAGCGCGGCAGCCGAGCGCCGAGAGGGCGAGGGCGCGGGAGAAGCGCGCCCGGGAACAAGCGCGAAGCGGATGCCGTGAGGGCTCCGGAGAGCCGGAGGAGGCCCGAGAGGAGCGGGGGCTCCCTCCCCAGCCCTCCCGCTCGCCGGGGGGGCTTCTCCGCCTCCTCCTGGCCGCGGGGCGACCTGTCAAACTCGGCCGTCCCGCCCGCCGCCGCCGCCGCTTGCAGCAGCCCCCGCAGCCTCGCCGCCGCCGCCGCCGCCGCGATCGGGGCAGTCCTTGCGCCCTGCTTTCGCGGCTTGCCTCCGCCTCCGTCTCCTCCTCTTCCACCCCAGCGTGCATGCCTAGCGGCGGCGGCGGCGGCGGCGGCAGCGGCAGCAGCAGCAGCAGCAGCAGTAGAGCAACAACAACAACAACAAAAAAGCAACAGCCGCAGCAGCAGCAGCAGCAGCCAGAGCCCCGGCAGCCTCGCAGCCCAGCCTGGAGTGGCTCCAGCGGGCTGGGGAAGGGGGGGGGGCGCCCTGAAGCCCGTCGCCTTGCCAGCCCTGCCAGCCCGGAGACGCCGCCAGCCCCCCCGTCTCCTCCAGGCGCTGCCGGCGGACGCGGCCAGGCAAGATGCCCAGGAGGAAACAGCAAGCGCCCCGGCGCGCAGCAGGTACGAGAAGCGGACACGTCGGGCGCTTCGGCTGGGGAGGGAGAGGGTGCCCTTCTCTCCTCCCCCCCCTCCCCTCCGCTGCCCCGGCTCCCTTTGGGAAGAGGGGAATCTGGAGCCGGAGAAGCACCTCCTGGCACGGTCTTCTCACCCCCCCCCCCGCCCCTCCGCTTTCTTTTCCTTTTCTTTCCTGGCCCGACCCTTCGAGGTGACTTTTTTCGTTTTAGAGGAAGGGAAGCAGGGGAAGGAGAAGGAGTGGGGTTCCTAGGAAAGACCCCTCTCCCCTCCTGTTTGGAGTTCTTTGCGGGACTTTGGATTTTAATAAGGGGAAGCCTTTTGGCTCCAGATCTTCAGGAGCGCTTTACAGTCCCCCGATCCTATCCCCTCCGTGTGTGCTTCTCTCCCTCTTTCCAGGGTCATCCCCTCCCCCCCCCAGTCCTGCAAAGAAAGGATGGTGGAGCTATTTGGCTTGTCTTCTCCTGCCAGTGGAGGTTTGGGGTGGGGGGTGGGGTGGAGTGGGGTGATGGTGTGCATTCCTCCGTTCGAGTTTTTCTTTCTTTCTGGTTCTTTCTTAAGGGATAAGGGTGGGCTGAAGGTCAGCAGCACAGGGCCACCCTTTTCCTTTCCAAGAGTGAGGCATTAACAGGAAATGAGAGCAAAAAGATCCTGTGTTTTGTCAAATGATGACAGGCAATAATTGCTTTTTTTGCATTTCCTTTTATACTTCCAGAATTTTATTGTTTTTTTCTTCTTCTTCTTCCTTTGTTCCCCCCTCCCATCACACAACTTAACACTTTTTGGGGTAGGGCTATATTGGCCAAACCTGAGATTAAAGTGTCAGAGCTATGATTCTAGACCCCCCCTCTTTTGCAGCTTGACCTCCTTCCTTCCTTCCTTCCTTCCTTCCTTCCTTCCTTCCTTCCTTCCTTCCTTCCTTCCTTCCTTCCTTCCTTCCCCTCTTTTCAAAAGCAAAGTACATTTTATTGGCAGTCATCTATAACTCAGGTGGGCCACGCTAGCATCTATGACACCAATTCGTATGACACCAATTCATTGGCCTGTTTGCCCTCCTGGATTTGTTGGGCTGATTGAGGGTAGATCTTCTGTTTGCTTTTCATTCATTCCCCATAAACCTGGAGAAATCACTTGCCATGGTAACAGTGACTCCATATGACGTCAGATGTGTGGCCTTTGAAGCAGGGTCAGTATAACTTTTGTCGGGGCGGTGGGGGTTCACCTCTGCCACATAGAGTGTGTTCTGTGGGCCTCAGATTTTACAAGGAGTTGGGCTGCCAAGAGGATGGTCTGGGGGGGGGGGACTCCTAGTTCTTGCCATATTTTACAGTATCTTCTAGGAAATATCTTGACCTGCAAGAATGCAACTTAGGGAGGTTTTTGCTGGTGGCAATTTTTAAGAAATTATTTGTATATCTAATAGGGCCAGGACTTCACTATCATAACTTATTTCTCCCCCAGATCAGGTTTCTGTTTATTGCCTCCTTTGCCTCCCTCCCCCCAAAAGGAAGAGATTTCTCCTCTCACCCCCCACCCCCTCTGTTGAGCATCATTTAAACATCTGGAAAGTTTAGAAGTTTTCCTGTATAGTGTGTGAAAAGAGATGCACACACATAGAAATGAATACTTTCTGGATGAATGTGAGTTTTGCTTTGAAACAGATTTGCAATACCATTTGATGAAATGGAATTTTACTTTTAAAAAAAACACCACATTTTACTACAATGAAAAGGCCATCTTGCAAACTGTGGGCCATTTCAAGATGAAATTAGGTCTTATTCTTCAGGTTGAACCAACTGTGAAAGTCACACTAAACAGGAGCAAAAAGTTTCTAGTCCATAGGCTTCGAGGTTGGAGTGAGTGGGGATGGTGTGATTATTGTGTTGTACTTTGGGGTATGGATGGATGTGTGATTTGCTTGTGACAGTTTAGTTTCTCTTTTCTTTTCAATCCAGAACTGGGTATGAGTCAGTTCTGTGTGTGCCTTATTGGGAAAAAGTATCTTTTTCTTTAGAGGGTGGGTAGGCTAAATAAAATGCAAGCCTGTTTTGCCAACATGCTAAATGACTTTAAAACAATTATCAGATCTAGCCTGGAGCCTTTCTTTTCTTGTTCAGATGTCCTAAAAGAGTGCATATATCTGTCTTTATATTTCTATAAACCAAATATCTCGAGTTAGTGAACAAAATTCATTTGCTAAAAGAAAAAAGAAAAAATTATAGGTAGCTTTAATAGGAAATAGAAGAACAGACCTCCTCTATCAAAACTTCCCGTCAAAATGACTTTGTTTCATATTTGATTTAATTGTCTCTCTCCTGACAGACACATTTATCAATAGCTTAATGGTCAATCCGATGTTGGCAGAGTGAATGCTTTCATTCTTTCTCCAACATTCGGTTTGCTTTTCCTTGATCAAAATAATGCCTTTGGTTGATGGTCCTACGGCGTGCTGGAGAGAAGACATGGAAACTCTGCTTATTTAGGGTAGGGAAAGTACAGCTGCTACTGGGAAGCACAAATGAGCGTGAAGTTAATGGTGTTCACGAATATCAATGTACTGCAAACTACGTCTGCACACAGACACACACACACAGAGATACCCACCCACACCTATATTTGATTTCATAGCTGGAAGTTGTAAGATTCACGGCTGCTCTTGGGGTGCATTTGGAGGGATGACCTTTTTTTTCCTTCGTAGTGATAGAGCAAATAACGTGTGAGTGTGTGGGTTTACATGGGTTGGGGGGAAAAGCACACACAAAATGTACTCTTTTGTAGAGATAGAGCAAATAAGATCTGTGTGTGTGTGTGTGTGTGTGGGAGGGTTACATGTGTTGGAGAGAAAGCACACACAAACACACCCAGACATTCACGTTGATTCATCCTTCAGGAAATTCAGACTTCCAGCAAGCTGGAAAAATATTCTTGGAAATATCTATTCATCTACCTTCCTATCCATCTACCTCATTCTCTGTCTCTTTCTCTCTCTATCTCCTCCTCCTCCTCCAAATGGAAAGGTCCGCTCAGCCATAAAAAAAAGAAAAGAAAAGAAAAGAAAAGAAGAAAAAGCAAAGTTGTTTTGCTAGCTTCATTAGTGTTCACCTAATTAGCTGTAAACCTGATGGATTTCTGACAGCTTTAATGATTGGAGATGACAAGCTCCACGCAGTGTCATCCAGCGGAATTAGGTTTGGAACTAGTTTGATGTAATCAAGTTGATATTACACAGTCCTGGTTGCCTTTAGTTGTGCATTAACTCAATTTTCTGCTGCAGGTGACAAATGGGTTTTGGTACCTGGATAATCATGTCATAGGAATTAGGGCCCTCATAATGGTCTGGAATAGAATAACAACAACAAAGCACTCCTGGCTGCACGGCAAGCTTGCTGTGCACAGCACAGGCAGGTGTGCAATTTTTGTGTGTGTGTTTTTGGCTTCGAGGGTTCACACTACAAGGGAGAAGACTGCATCTGTCCCCAAAGACTCAGGAATCAGTGAAAAGAACGTGGTGGGTTTGTTGACTTTAGGTCTGGAATGACTGGTAGATAAGGAGAAGCTGAGAAAGAAGTGCCCAGTGGATTTGGGAAGTTGGGTTAAAAGATGGTGTACACTGAAAGAAGGTGCAGAATAACAGGCTCCTGTTTAGGAAAGCTGAGGATCTTATATGAATCAAGGACAATCAGGATAATCAACTTGAAGCGACAGCTGTTCGTGTATTTCTTAAAATGTAAAGCACTGTCTTTTTGGATGGTGGGGGGAGATGTAGTTGTAATCATATTTTGGGGAGAAAATAGAATAAATGATGTTTCTGCTCCCGAGACGTAACTGGAAAAGAGGCCTATTTTTGCACTGTTAAGGTGCATCCTCGCTTTGATCCTCTTCCAGGGATTTGGGGGGAAAGGTGCTGAGATTAAAAGAATCGAGGTATGAATCTAGAGACCCTAAACTGAGAGATCCCACCTGAGGCTTTAAAAAATGGAAAATAATGTTTGATGCTTGGCAAAACACTTTGGTGGGAGCGCGAACTACGAAGGCCTAGGACAACTTTGCCTTGGACAGCAATTGTCTGTGACTTGCACTGTATCATGGGCTGAGATGTCTTCTCCAGAATTGTCTGTGTGTAGTGCTGTATGGGTGTGTGTTTAGTAAAACCTTGAAAGTGACTTTTTAACTTCAGCCACAGAAGGTGGAAAAATGGGATGTTCCTTCCTCTGTTCCTTTCTTCTGTATTTTGGTTTTTAACAGCCTTGAACCACTTTGGTGATCTTACATCACAGTGCAGTTGGCAACTTCTCAGAGGCACAAAGTGGGATGTGAATGAATGCAATTCAGTTCAGGCAACTGAATTCGCCTGAGCTTGTATTTTATAAGTAGCTTTGCGCCAGCGATTTTGAGCAGCAAAAGGATAAGAAGCAAAACAATTTGCGTTCTCTTAATTTCAGATCCTTTCCTTCCTTCCTTCCTTCCTTCCTTCCTTCCTTCCTTCCTTCCTTCCTTCCTTCCTTCCTTCCTTCCTTCCTTCCTTCCTTCCTCCCTCCCTCCCTCCCTCCCTCCCTTCCTTCCTTCCTTCCTTCCTTCCTTCCTTCCTTCCTTCTCAGCAGGAAGCTGAGAAAATGATTATTTACGGTTTCTTTTTGCTTATTCCACCCCCACCCCCACCCCATTGCAAAGTATGAAGAACAATTGTAAAAAGAAAAGCAAAAGAAAAGAAAGGTGATAGTGGGCATGGAGTGATTCCTCCCCAAAGCAATCCCAATTCCATTGAAAAGCTGGTTGGAAAAGAGAATTTTCTGGAATCAGCTGCTACGACTCCTATTAGCTTGACAGCTGTCAATTAGCTCTTCAGTGTTCTCCTGGGCCACTAGTTTATTGTGTGCAGTTGATGTTGTCATTTTCTTCTCCGTTTTGCCTTGAGCGCTGTGATGAGCTGGAGTGAAATAGTCAATAACTGATGTATCAGCAGTTATTTCTTACATTGGCTCGCGAGTCTGCATTTTGCCCCCCCCCTTTTTTTTAAAACCTATACTAAAGATTGTTTTGTAAAGTGATTAGAATGAATTGTGACTGCTGCAGGGTTATGGGAAATGTGGTCTATTGCTAGGTGTGTGTGTGTGTGTGATGCGAGTAGCAAGATTATCTTCAGTTTTCCCTGTTTGTCAAGGCTGCTTCTGTGATCAGGGAGAAGGTATGAAAAGCAAGATGCTGTTTTGTGAGCTCAGGATCCTTTTCAGAGCAAAGCCAATGGGGGAGGGTGTGAGCTTGCACAGTTGTGTGTACAAATGGGTTAATACAAGTGTGAATAAACAAAGACATTATTTGCACCTTGGACAGAGACAGAGAACCTATCCTGTACACTCCAAGCTGTGGGCATCCCTCTCATTGCTTCGGGTCCTGGCCATTTAGAAGGCAATCTGTCTGCAGATTTTATTTGCAGTTCAAATGGATCTCCCAATTTCTTAATATTAGGCAAAAATTAGCTACCCTCTCTGAGTGCAACATTACTATGAATTAGGCAGATATGCCTACAAACCGTGGCTATTAAAAAAAAAATCACATAATCTTAACATGATTTTAAAAATCATTAGGTATTAGATATAAAAACAGCCACTTCCGATATTAAACTCTTGGAATCCTTTTCTTTTTTTCAGTGACACTCCCAAATTATGATCTATTGGTTGAAATATATTTTTTTAAGAAGAATCTGAAGGCGAATGCAATATATGGCATTTAATAATAGTGATATAGACTGGTTCATCTAGACAGATAATATGCAGTTGTAATTAGAGGGGATAGACAGGCATTCATTTTTAAATTCTTTGACACATGCATAAAATTGTCATCTTATCTTATTCTATGACTATTTTATGTTAGCTTGATAAAGTGTCCTGATACATGCACTTAAATGTCTCTAAGCCTTTCTTTCTTTTTTTAAAAACCCAGACAGATTAATTCTAGTTTCCAGCATTTGCAGACTCATTAAATTAATTTCCTAAATCTGACTAAACAGAGAATGTCTTGTATTTCAGTAACACATAACAAGAGGGAGGGAACGCATCATTTGATTAGGCTGTTCTTGTTTTAAAAGATTAAAAAAAAGATTTAGAAAGAAAAAGCAATGGCTTGAATGCTTTGCATTTATAAGACTATGAATTATAATTTGGATGATTTTTGAGGAAGAAATGATGATTTATCTCAAAAATAAAAATCCAGAGTTAAGGATTTCCTTCCTTCCTTCCTTCCTTCCTTCCTTCCTTCCTTCCTTCCTTCCTTCCTTCCTTCCTTCCTTCCTTCCTTCCTTCCTTCCTTCCTTCCTCCTCCTTCCTCCCTCCCTCCCTCCCTCCCTCCCTCCCTCTGCCACTGAGACTAACACTTAAGAACAAAATTAATGAAGAGACTTCTGAGTATTTGCCAGTTTTCCAGCACCACACAAGTTTCATTACAAATAATGGTCTTTGAAGAATAATTTAGTTTTTCGCGTTATCAGGTCTCTTCCTAACTGATCGCTGCTCTTTTCTTTTGGTCTACAACAATATATTTTAGATGTTTTGTTTCTTGGTAGAGTCTGTCATATTTCCCAGTTCAACTTTCGGCCAGTAAAAATCTAGCTGAACTTCTTAGAACAATGCTATCGTTTTTTACTTTTTAAAAAAATCCACTTATTTTTGTATCTCAGGTCAGGTTTGAAATTATAGCATCTTCTTAACAAGGCTGGTGCTCAGATTGAAAGGTCAAAAGGGCAGCTGTGTAGCTTGTATTGGAGAATTGGGAAGGCAGGTGGAAAGCCTTGTCTGAACTCTGGACCAGCATAATATGTTTTGTTAAGAAGAAAAAAAAGATATTGTTCTACATTTTAAGATGACTGGGATGCATTAATATTCAGTATTGAATTTTCATCATTAAACTGGGTCCAATATCCCACCCTCTCGTGTGCTCTTTGTAGAATTCAGGTTGCATAAAACAGGCCATTTTTTTAATGAACAATTTAATGTAAATGGGATCTGAATTTAAATTAATATTAATGAAGCTTTGAGTGAATTTATTTTGCATACACAAAGAATTGTGACTCTTTCACCCATATACTCTTGTGTCTGTATTTAGAAGCAGATTTTGATAGGAAGGCTGGTTAGCTTTTCTTTTTTCTTTTTAAAATCTTTTATTCTTTTGTTTATAGTGCACAATTACAAATGTTCTGCAAATGTTTTAATACCTTTGTCTCCTTCTTAGAGAAGCATTAGGCAGAATATCCCTTTGCAAACCTGAGCATTGTTTGTTTGTGTTTTTTAATCTCCATTTTTGGTAACTCTCGTGGCTCTTTCTTGTTCTAATTTTGACTTTAGTTCCACCCTGATGCTTTGAAAGATTGCCTTGAATATTAGTTAGTTAGCGGAGTGTAGATATTTCCTCCTTATCTAATACATTATGTATCCTGGGATGATAGGAGCTTTCATAATTAATTCTGTTAAATATAATTGCTCTAATCACTTTGATGCTACACATAATAAAAGTGAATGTAGTAAGCATATAAAAAAAATATAAACACTTTTAACACTTTTGAATCAAGGTCATAAAACGCATTCCACACGTGCCGTTTGAATCTCGTTTACCTTTCCTTAGTCAGTACAGCCTCTTTTATTGTCTTCAGGGGCTCCATGCAAACAAGTGGATATTTCTAAAAATGAAGGAAGTTTCCCACTTTGCCTCTGAATATTTCAACCCGTTTCTTCTACCCCAGGGCTGGCCTGGCAGAAGATAGGACACTACCAACCCAATAACCCAATGGGTTGTAAAGTAATTATGAACAAAATGGAAATGGAAACCTGTGTTATGCCTGGGAGTGAGGCATGATGGGAAATTTATACCTGTGCTTCGGTTCTCTCCTAAGCCCTTCCCACATCCTACATTTAGTTAAAATCTTGTTGATGGCATCCCAGACAGACGAGAGATACATGTTAATGTGCTCTTTTAACTCCCTTCCACTCTTTTTAATGAGCGGTGAATATTTCTTTGGAGATACTGTTGTCCACGGGAAGGAAATGGAAACATGTACACGAAGATCCTGGATTCTGAGCGAAAGACGTTTAATGAGTCCGTTGTTCTTAATTAGTTGCACACCATGCTTAATGCTGCAAAGGTCACTTGATTTTACGATCTCCCCTCAAATGTGACTTTGTAAGTTTCGCCTCCATTTATATTTTACAGCCTCGAGGAGAGAGGTGAGACGTGCAAAGGAGGGATTGGTCTACCAGTTGTAGGATGATGGGTTGGGCCCAACACAGGATGTACGGGTGCTTTTGGGCATGCTGGGCGAATTTAACTTCTGAAAGCTGAACAAACAAAATCCTGGCCATCCTGTTAGCGAATTGTTCTCAAGCGAAGGACAGGGGACTGGTTTTTTTTTTTTTTTTTAAGTGTCTCTGGGCTTTGTGCCCATGAGTCCTTTTCTTGCTAGGTCAACCTTGCTGTCTGAGGGCCAAATCTCAGCAGGCGTCTCCGGCACGCTTGGCGAGAGCAGCTGAGACTGGCAGCCATCACTCATGCCTCTGTGACACCAAGTCTGTTTTTGATGGCAGAGAACGATAAAAAGGCCTGGAACTATAGAGCCCCTGTAATCAGGGCCAGCGCTGATATCCGTTTCAACTTTGACAGCTTCTTCCTTTTCTATTTTCACCGCCAAGACTGTCTCAACTCCTTTCTTTTTTTTTTAACTCCCTTTTCTTTCTTTCTTGTTTCATGTACTTGATCATTCTCAGATGCTGGGAATGAGTCTGTTTCTTTCTTTCCCTTCTTCTTTTTCTTCCCAAGCCCCCCACCGGAAAGGGAGGGGAATGCTGAATGCTCCTTTTGGGGCTGGGCAGGTGTGAGGAGGAATATATATATAAATACAGTATGTATGTATGTGATATATATATATATATATATGTATGTATGTGATATATATATATGTATGTATGTGATATATATATATGTATGTGATATATATATGTGTATGTATGTATGTGATATATATATATGTGTATGTATGTATGTGATATATATATGTGTATGTATGTATGTGATATATATATATGTGTATGTATGTATGTGATATATATATGTGTATGTATGTATGTGATATATATATATGTGTATGTATGTATGTGATATATGTATGTATGTATGTATGTATGTATGTGTATATATATATATATATATATATATATATATATATATATATATATATATATATATATATATATATATATATGCTGTGAGCCTGTTGCTAATTAATGTTCCTCCATAAGATTCTGTCGGAGTTGAGTAATGTTTTTGATCTTTATGCCTGATAACTGCATACTTAATGAGATTTCAAAGCTGTGAGTGCAGCTCGTACAATTATTGACAGATGCCTTTTCTTTGCCATTGGGTTCAGCATCATAAATCCTCTTGCGGTAATGAGGTTCAGAAGTGCCACCCTGCCAGTGAGCTAATGAAAGGGGGGGAGGGGGGAGGGAGGGAGGGAGGGAAGGGAAGGGAAGAGGAAAGGAGGGGAGAAAGGAAGGAGGGAGGGAGGGAGGGAAGGTGGGTGGGAGAGAAACGAACGTGTGCCTGACACATTTTTTTTCCCTTTTAAAATTTACTATGCTGGTGTCAAGCTGTGGGACAATTACTTCAAACATGCTAATTTTTATCTTGCTTTCAATGTCAGGCTTGCTTGTGGTCTCTGCATTGCACTCTCTCCCTGCACAGCCCCTTTTCCTCCCCCCCCCTCTCTTTTGCCTCTCCCTAATAATAAATAAAAATCACATTTAACATTTTTTAGCATGGATCATAACTGTCAAGGACTTTGATAGATGCATGTTCTTTAATCTCTCTCTCTCTCTCTCTCTCTCTCCTTTCACTTTTTTGGGGGGAGGGGGCAGTTTCCCTTCAGCAGTTGGACTGCCCCCCCTTTGGGCGTGAGGAGAGAAAGCATGGAGAGGAATTTTTTTTTTAAAAAAACAACACCCCAAACCCTTGAGGGAAGAGGAAGGAAATGCACAAACTCCACGGGCCTCTTGTCAGTTTGTCCTCCCCCGAACCACTTGAAACATCGTAGATTTTATTTTAGACTTGAGGAACGAAATCCTGGTGGAGAAGCCTTGCGCTGTGCCAAAGACTCGATTTCCGTTTCAGCAGAGCTATATATCACTGACCCACCCTTCCCTTGTGACAGAATGACAGGTGTCATTTATCAAACGCAGCCTGCCAAACAGCAGGGAGGGGTGTGGGTTTCGGGGAAAAGGAGGGGAGAGAGCCGGATGCAAACTCCCAGGGAATTCTTGGGGAGGGGGTGTTGTTGTTGTCTAGCTCCTTTCAGAGCAGCTTCTTAGAATGGGGAGGCTTCGAGATACAGATAGATGCCCTCTCTTGGACCAAAAAGAAGCCTTGATGGATTGACCTGCTTAGTTCTAAGCTTGAGGTCAAACTTCTAAACACTCCTCTTTTTTTTTCTTTGGGGATGGACCTCTCGGTGAAAGGGTATCCTTGACAGGTATCATTCAAAGAGCTGGAGGTTGTGTAAATGAATCTAGGCGAACTCTGTGTCACTGGATTCAGACATACATGATTTGAAGATGGATGTTCTTTAAAAAGAGATTGATGGTGGATAAGCAAGAGTGTGGCGCCATTTATCATTTTGAATATTATTTAGACTTACCGCAGAAAGCTGTAACTTGAGAGTCAGAGGAGCTGGGGCACCAAGAGGTCTAAATGTCCACGTTTTTGATGGATGGACTCTTTCCCCCCCCTCATCTCCCCCTTCTCTGCTCAGCTGCACTTTTTCTCTTATTGTTTGTTACCAGATACCACCAGTCGATTGTTGAACAGGAGTCCTTAATCTTGTTTTTAAGGGACCAGACAATTTGTAGGTATGGAAAACAAAGGGCTCATGATAAGAATCTTGGATAATAATAATTAGGTAAACAGGTAAAGAATGGAAGCAGAGTCACTGCTTGTATGATTTTGTACCTGGTGAACTGTAAAGTAGAGGGAAGTCTTTAACAGTGGGCTGAGGAATTTCAAGAGAAGCCCAGCCACCTTTGAATAGAACGAATGAAATTTCTCCGGGATGGCCTGGAAAACAGAGTGAGCCTACGAAAGTGAAGGTTAGCTGAGTAACAGGGAAATCACTCTTTGCCAACATAAATTTCTGTTGTGTGTCAAAACATTTGAACACAAACCAGAATGGAATGCCAAATAAGACAGTCTTCTCCATTTTGAAATCTAGTGTTAAAAACATCAGTTTTTTTGGTACTTAAGCTTTGTCCAGCTTAATGTCCACCCAAACCTGGATCTCTTTGTGATTGTCTCAAGTAATTTCATATTTTTGGCACTGTTCGTGGGATACTCTATTGTTTTTGTTTTTTTTTCCCCTTGCACACCCCATTACCATTTTCAGGAAAGTGAAGCCTTAGAAACTGGGAGAATTCTGGGTTCGGACTTAGAATGGTAGTTGTTAGAAACATATATTGTATATTCTATTAGAAACCTATCGTATTTACAATTACAATGTATTCAGAATGGAAACAGTGCAATCGTGTGTGCTACCAGAATTAAGAAATCGGTTAAGTATGAAGTAGCCATTTAATCAGATTTGTCTCTCTGAGCTGGCCTTCCCTGACGTGGTATCCATCAGATGTGATAGGATGAGATTGCAGCTCTTAACATTTCCAACTGAGAGTTGCAATTTCAGGAAATCAAGTTCTAACCCAATCCTGTTAGTGATTCTTCAGGGTTGTAGGCAAAACCACAGATCTTTTATTACCTGGTGCCTGGGATTGCATGCAAGCTTTTTGCCCTGCTCCTCATCTAGATTTAGCAGGAAAAAGATCTCCAGGACCAGCTTCTATATATTATTATCATGCCAATTCTTCTGCGGTTTTATTTTCATGGATGACCTTATGGAATGGTCCTCAAAAACTCCAAATGTGGATCCTGGATTGTTTGAATATGCTCTGGCAAACACTTACCTATAGTTAACTGAATTATTATGGCTTGTTTAATTAGCTTAACATGACACAGTGAACGCTAAGCTGACTACAGAAACTAAAATACTTTTTTAGTTAGTGTGTGGATCAGCGGGTAGTGTGGGTATATTTTTATCATGTTGAAATCTGCTTCCATGAGCAGCATTCTTCTTCTGTGGCAAATTGACTTCCTGCATTGATAACAACCTTGACATAGTCCTTCCAGAAAAGCAATGTGCTTTTCCTAGGAATTCTGCCTTGTAGGAATTTTGCATTTACAGAGTGCCTGAGTAAGCAAACGATAGCTTCTCAACAAGTTCTGCAAATTGCTTGAGAATTAGATTCTTTAACCGGTATAACTTTCCTGCATCAGACTTTAGGTTCCCGTGTATCAAATTTCAGAGTGAACAACAACAACAACAAAAGAACAATAAATAAATCAAGTAAGATTTCTAGTACAGTGGCTTGTTTTCAAGGAATCGTGTTTTGCGTTATCTAGTGCAAAAATGGCACTGAGTCATAAGGATAAAAAAAAACATAAAAAACAAAACACTTGCCCTGACTACTGTGACCTGTCGATTTCAGTTTCATTTTATCTGTTTTCCTGAACCTTTGAGTTCTGTTTTGTTACTCCGGAGAATACCTTTTAAAGTGAACTCTAAAATCTGCATGTTTTTGTGCTGTCTTTCCCCAAAATTAAGAATTTGTTTTCCATTTGGCCCAATGCAGTGCATTTTTGTATTTGCTATTTTGTATTTGATACGGGGATTTTGTACAGAGCAAATTTCAAAGGAGAACCAAGGTGCGGTTTGTTTACAGATGTGAAACGCAAAAAGTCTGCATTCCCACTTCTTACCCATCCAGCAGGCTTTCCAAAGAGAAAATCCTTTGACTTGTGCTGTCTTCAGGCAGATGCAGGCATGTAAATCCATAGATCCATCCAGTATAAGTCATTGGCAGAGGCTAAGTGCAAACAGCATGAATTCACTCCATGTCTCTGCAGATCAAACAACCCCAAAAGATTCAAAGAAGATTGTGAGTCAGAGAATCAGCGACGGTATTGCTGTCTTCTAGGAATATCCTTCTTTTACCATAAGTTTGTGTGCTAAATTTACTTGGGTCATTGTTTTTGGTCTTATGGATACTAGAGAAATGAATGAGAAGTTGAATGTCTATGGAGATTCTCAGTCATCCAGGTCGTGGTTGTCCCAAAGGTGCTTCTTCTAAAAGGCAACTGGAATACGTTGGAGAAAGTCCAGTTGCCTTTTGGAAAAAGCACCTTCGGGTGCTTTTGGTTGACAGAAGTTGGCTGACAGAAGAAAGTGAGCTATAAAAGGTGTGAAAATATCCAACTTTGCACCAAGCAGAGATAATCACACTGACCTTTTATATATATATATATATATATATATATAAAAACTTGGTGTCCTCCAGATAGCTTTGAGACTGCAACTACCATCATTTCTAATCCGCTGGATGTAAAGAGGTGGAATAATCCAAACAAACCAATTCTTATTGAATGCCAGTTGAACTTTTGATTGGGGAAAACACCCCAGAAACCTGGAAGGGAGGGATGAGTGGGGTAGCATGTCTACCAGCTGCATTCCCAGTGTGTGTTTGTATGTATATATGGGCAAGAGGCAAGGAAGGGAGGGACAATTGATAACATGTACAGCTACTTCTGCTGACTGCCGGCTGCCAGCAGTTCGGCAGTTTGAGTCTCACTGGCTCAAGGTGGCCTCAGCCTTCCACCCTTCCGAGGTTGGTAAAATGAGGAGCCAGATTGTTGGGGGCAACGATGCTGACTCTGTAAACCGCTTAGAGAGGGCTGTAAAGCACTGTGAAGCAGTATATAAGTCGAAGTGCTATTGCTATCATGTCTTTGCACAAATGGTATGACGTAGATGTCAGATGCAATGGTGACATTGCCTATTTGTACCTCTTCTCAATAATGTCGTGACACATGTATTGTTATCATAGTAACTTGTTACAGATGTAATCTTGTGTCTTGGCGAGTATGTATATCGATGTATAAGTAAGCAATGCCAGGAGCTGCTGTGTATATTATTTATATTCCACTAATATAACATCACACCTTAGGAATGAATTATGTCATTTCTCTAAACAAGGCAACGTTAAGATTGATTAATTAATGAATTAAGATCATTCTATCACAGAAGGGAAGCTGATATGTGCTTCAGGCTCAAACCAGTACGTCTGATCCTTAGAGAAACCTGAAAATGAACACTTTTTAATTTGATTAGAACACATTTCGACCCACACAGTCTCATAACAACAGCATTCTCTCTTTAGCACAGAAGAAAGAGATATTTACTATTTGTTAGGAGACATAAAGTAGAACCCTCAACTGCTGAGGATATCAATATTGTCAAGGTAATTTCAGAAAAGCCAGGCCGTCCTTGCTTGTCCTGGCTTCCCTCCAGATTCGGGGATTTCAATTCTTAGAATTTCCTGCAAGAAATGATGGTTGCTAAGAATTTAGACCGTTGAATTTCCTGTGTCTGAACTGGCAAAGTTCAATGTAAACCAAGATCAGAAAACTCCGGATATGATTCCTTCATCTTCCTTTCTCTGTATAACATGTCTATACATAGGAGGAAAAGGGTTTCCTTCTTTATTCTCCTTTTTCCTTGCTTGAGTCTATCTTAGATGGAAGGAGGAAGATTGGGTAGACTTGAAGAGCATCAAACATGAGGAAAGGCTATCACACAAGCAAGTGAGGGTGGTGGATTTGTGTATACTGGAATCCAAATAATAAATAAAGTATCTTCTTACTGGAAATCTCCCAGACCTTTGCAGTGGGGCTTCACTTTTATATTTTGAAGAGTGAATTCTGCTAAATGTCAGCATCACGCGTGAATGTTAATAAACCCCATTGACTGAGAAGCGCCTGAAAATTATATTATACTTTTCAATCATGTAATTCTAGCTGTGCAATCACAGCTATCAAATGAGAATCAGGAGTACTGCATGGAAGCGACAAGAGTTTCTCTACTCATACAGTTTTTCCCCAAAACCTTTCCACTGGATTTTCTTTCTTCAATAGGAATTGCTTGAACTTCCTGCTTTAAACTAATTTAAAAGGGACCTATTTTTTTTAAAAAAACATGAGCCATTCTTTGTAACAGCATTGCATCTTTGAGTTTGGGGGTCTAGTTATCCCACCTTCCACTCTTTTAATTCTTTTTACATGACTTATATATTCTTATAAGCAATCACACCCTTGTTTAGAGTCGACCAACTTACAGGTTGAATAAATAAATAATATACTAATATTTAATCAGATGCTTCGGCATACTAAGGCTGCATTATTACTGTTTTTAACCCATTTTATTTATGAAGACTACCAGGGAGATAGTTGATGGTGCAGGGCTATCAGAATGAGGCGGAAATGTCCTCCCCTTAATCCTTATTTCTAAACTTTAGCCACTACATTTTGGCAGTGCAATGTGGAGATACTTGAATGGGTATCCCAAAGCCTCACGGGTATCCTGACTTGTCTTAAGCTTTTCTTCCATTTTTTGGTATTCAGCTACAAAACACAGGTGTGGTTAAGGTGCTTGGATTGGAATTTTAAATTCCATTTAAGGTAGCTGTGCTATTTCATTTCCTCCACAAATGTGTTTTCTGGCTTCCTCTTGTGGGAAAGAAGTGTGTGTGAACGCGTGTGTATGAGAAAGAGAAAGATTGAATCTAGGAAAAGCAGAACTTATGAACTGCTGAGAGGAAGGGTGGAATGGTCAGTTCCTGGGGTGAATGGAAGAACTGAATCCAGGAAAAGCAGAACTTGTGAATGGCAGAGAGGAAAGGGTGGAATGGTGAATTTCTGGGCTTAATGGAAGAACATTTGAAGTGGAATCAAAGGGCGCTCCCTCAGTTCCATTTGGAAACTTTTTTTTTTTTTAAAAAGGCTGTTTTATGCCAAAGAGAGACCCCCGTCCTTCTCTTTCCAGCTGTCTCCTCCACCTGCACAGTGGCCTGCTCCCTCCAAAAACCTGCGGGAGAAGAGGCTGAGAAACTTTGAAGGCCTCCCGCTGGGTTGGCAGGTAATTGAAAGAACACGACACAAATAGCTGAAACAATTGTAAACACACCTTGATACAAATGGCGTCACTGCCAGCTCCCCTGATTAGAAAACTTTGCTATTAATAGATGCCATGTTCAAACCAGGTGTAATTGGCCAGGAGCTGAGCACACACATGGGAAGAAACCTCAGTTTGTGCATACGCGTAGTTTTTTTTTTTGTCGCTTTTTATTCTTATCCCTCTTCTCTTCCGCCCCCCCCACTGCCCCCCCCACCCCAGTTTTATAGCTGGAGACATGATTTATTGCAGCCATCCATCTTTGCAGCTCATCCATCACATGCTGGTTGCTAGGCAGTGGTGGCAGCAGCTGTTTGCTTTGAATCAGACAGAAAAGTTGTCAATCATCAAAGGCAGGTGAATAGCATTAGAAACACGCTATTGTCAGACGGAATAATTAATCAAAGAGAGAAAAGATAATTAAAAAGATATGACCCTTGCAAGTACTTGCTCTGGGTTGCCTGGAAAAAGAGAGAGAGAGAGAGAGAGGGAGAAAAGAAGAAAAGAGCTGGGTTTTTGCTCGACACTTAGGCAGCTGAGAACTGATAAAATATGCACTCTTCAGCACATAGTTTTTAATTAATTGAAAAAGGTTCAACATTCAAAGACGATGCCGGAGAAAACTCTGATTACCAGCAGAAGTAATATTTATTGTTTGCCTGAGAGGTCTGACATGGACTTCTAACTTTCTGTCATATATCTTCGCTCGGCTCCCGCTCTGCGGCTGCTCCTAGCCTCACTATCTTCCCAAGCAGCAAACTTGAGGGCAAGAAGGAGATCTACAGGAAGCTGGCAGGAAACTCCTGGAATTTGTGGCTCAAAGTTGCAGAGCGTTCCCACCTTTGTCTTCTCCATCTCACTCACGTTCCTTGGGCCAGTTTACCGGGGTCTGTTTGCTCTTTATCGTACCACATCTGTTGGATTGGGCTTTGGGAGGGAGGGAGGAAGAGAAGGAACCCTGCCAATTGCTCTAGCTGAAACTAAACTTAGCTGCTTGCAAAACATCGCCTACTTTGTGGCATGCATTTAGGTAGCCAATCGCCATCCGTAATTAAAATTTGCTTAGCCCAAAGCGCAGGTGTCGGGCTGGAGAGAGTGGTCCTTTCTGATCATCGTGCAAAGGCTGCAAATTGTGTTATTTGCACCAGTTGCGTGATGTTTATGTCTTGTATGGGGCACAGTGACACAAGGGCTGTGGTCAGACATTACAATGGCCCGAAGGCAATTTGTAGGCTTTTAACTTGGCTCGGGGTGTGAAGCTAGCCAGTGGTGGCTTGTTTAACAAATTGCTGTTATGCAAAGCGTGGTTCGGCGTGAAGCATGCACACAGCCAGTTGTGGCTCAAGAAATCATAGTTAATACCTCAAAGTAAGATTGATCAACGGATTGATCAACAGGCAAACCATTGATAACCCAGACACATGTATATCCTGTTATATATTTTTTTAAAACAAGGAAAAGTCAACATTGCTGTTTCTTTGGGGTTTTGCCCAAATCATCTT
This sequence comes from Azemiops feae, assembly GCA_023970755.1. NCBI lineage: Eukaryota > Metazoa > Chordata > Lepidosauria > Squamata > Viperidae > Azemiops > Azemiops feae. Next base: position 1,014,772 of record JALGBA010000169.1, on the reverse strand, counting down.
AACTCTGCTTCTACATCATTTTACGCATACAGCAACAGCCAAAGAAAGAGATTTGTACAAATACCCAGGTATATTTCTGAGCTCATTTTGTACAATCCTTTTCTAATACACATACTTTTGCTAAGTGATTTTATTTTTTTTAAAAAAGATTTTTGTGCAGACATTCACATAATCTGCATATTTTAGTTAGCGATTTCCTCAGCGAAGGCATTTCATGAATTACAAAATACTGAAAATTATGGACATCTGTGCTCGGCTCCTTTTCTGGTTTATGTTTGACAGGCACGAACTGGGTAACTTTCTATTAAATAGTTGCACTGTATACTTTGCTATCAAGAGGTAGATTACCAAGTCGGCACTGGAGGAATAAATTAAAGAGAGAAATGTTGGGAACCCTGATTCTAAAGTCGCTACCCACATCATTTTAGTTACAATGTGGGTATAGTCACCAGTTTTCAGCTTTTTCAGCAGTACATAATATGTGGGGGCAGAACAATATTAAATACATTGAATATGATATTTAGAGGAAAAGGGTGTGCTTTAATGTTGGTATAGTACTCCGGTATTGATCGCTAAAATGGATAATTCATTTTCAAGAAACTGCTGAAAACGTAATGAACAAATTGGAGCAGGTAGGAGCGATTTTGATGGCAATGCGGTAAAGCTCAACAATTCTGGGAAACAATTTATGAAACAAATTTGTATGAAACAAATTTGCATTTTAACTGATGGTATTTCTATAAAGCTTCACTGAATTGTTCTGTACATCCTTTCAAAGTATATTGAATTGGCAGAATTGATAACTGTTGCAAAAATACTATATGTATTGTAGTGGAAAAATCATCTGATCCATTCTGTGGAAGAATGGCTAAACAGGCTATAAAAATATGCTTTAATGTCTAGACTAACTTCTGCTCTTGAAAGCAAATGTGATGCAGATTTCAACTCTGACTGGATACCATTCTTAAGTTACAATTTAAAATGTGGATTGGCATTGCACCCCAAATATGGGTTAACCTATCCATAGAATTTTATGAGATACTTAAATAAGAATAGATTTTTAGTAATCGAGACTGAATTTCTTATAGTCTACAGTTCCATTTGGTGACTTGTATTGGCCATGGCTTTTGATATTTGTTTTTAATTGAAGAATTAGTGATTCTTTTCCCTTTAACACGATATAAAATATATAGTGTATTTCGCTACTCATAACTACTTAAAGATATTTTAGAAAGCTATAATGACCATGGCATTTTAAAATCTCTGTTTCATTATCTGTATTCCATTCTTTTATTTTATTTTTTTCATATTCCCACTTGTTTCTATATTTTCTTCAAAGTGTTCAATGAGACAAAATAAGAAATAAAATAACTGGGAAGGCTTACGTACATTGCTGTTAGTCAATTGTGTAACAGTGTTTCCCAGACTGATAAAGATTTGCAGACTGTAACAGCTACACCTTTTCTGCTATCACTGAAAAGTCTCACCTCCTCTTCTGATTACAAGAAGGCTGTTAGAAATAAAATCAGAAAGTCTTTCTCCTAGCTTATTTTATTGATTGACATGCTGTCAATTCCTCAAGGCGGAATGTACTGTTCATTTGCTGGAATTCTTGTAACTCCGCCCCTTTCTTCTCAATAAATCTTGTTAAAAAGAACTCTGCGAGAATTATGCTTGGAAGCAATTACAGGTAATCCTCGACTTACAACAGTTCATTTAGTGACCGTTCAAAGTTACAACAGCACTGAAAAAAAGGGACTTATGTCCATTTTTCACAGTTACATCCCCATAGTCATGTGATCAAAATTCAGATGCTTGGCAATGGGTTCATACATTGCTGTGTTCCAGGGTCACGTGATCCCCTTTTGTGGCCTTCTGACAAGCAAAGTCAATGGGGAAGCCAGATGAACTTAACAACTAGGTTACTAATTTAACAACTGCAGTGATTCACTTAACAACCATAGCAAGAAAGGTTGTAAAAATGGGGCAAAACTCACTTAACAAATATCTCTCTCAACAACATAAATATTGGGCTCAATTGTAGTCATAAATTGAGGACCACCTGTACTTTCAATTTTAGGCTGACAACAAAAAGCAATGCTGTTAGGCCTCCCAGGGCATTGGGTGTGACCTGTCCTCTTTTGGAGTAGGCAACTATTTTTATGTTGGAGGCATCTAAGCTGCTAGATGAGACAGAGGCAAGCTGGCTGATGTGAACAAATGATGTTTTAAAATAGATGTTTCACTTAAAATAAAGTAAGGGGAAAGAGAAATGGAAGGAGAATTTTTCTTCTGTGGAGAACAGAAGAAAGTGGAAAGAACTTTCCCTTGAGACTGAATAGAAATGTGGAAAACAGGAGTAGCGTGCAAACAGCTGGGGAGAGAGGACTGTACAAAGAAAGATATTTACACATGACTGTCAACCTTCTTCCCACTAGTGTAAGAATACGACCGTTGCAGTGTCCCGGAATCATATGATCACTTTTTGCAACTTTTTGACAAGCAAAGTCAATGGGGAAACCAGATTCACTTAACAACCGTTTTACTGACTTAAGAACTGCCGTGATTCACTTAACAACTGTGGCAAGAAAGGTCATAAAATGGGGCAAAATTCACTCCACAAATATCTCGCTTAGCAACAGAAAGTTGGGGCTCAATTGTGCCCATAAATCGAGGACTAGTATTGCTATAAATTCTGGGAGTTGAATCCTGATCTAGGATTTAGAGTTTCATTTTCAGCTACTGGCTGTGACTTCAGAAGGTGCTCATTTTTTAACCTGGCTCTGGAGAGCGGTGCAGATTGGATCTGCTGGGATTTGCATATTTCTAACAGGAATTGGCACTTCTGCTTTAAAACAGAAAGGCTAATTGAGCTGTTGAATCAAGAATGATTTCTGGAACATGACAGTAGACGAAAAGGGATAAATCTCAGCCTAAGAAACTTGAGAAAAGTTGAGCAGTGCTGCAGGCAGTAATATATTGGCAGAAGTTAGGCAGCTCAAGCTATGCATTCTTGAGAGCAGCAGAAAAATGCAAATTTTTCTGGTATTGTGGTTTGGCTAACCTGGATGTTAACTGTATGGCACGATCTGAACTGCAGGCAGATTTTGACATTTCACTGTTTTGCTGTCTATTTCTGGTGGGTAATAATCCTAATTAGGAAAGTTAACTTCTGAGGAATTTTCCTGTAAATTAAAGAACTGGACTTCTGGCCTTTTAAATTGTTCCAGATCTGTGATGATGAACAATGCACACTTTTTGTTCTTTTTGTAATTAATTTATTCCCTCCTTCCGTTTAATTTTTGGCTCTGTGCTTTTCTTCCAGAACATTTCTAAGAGAGGGTAAAGCTTAGAGAATTCTTAACGGAAGAACACTTGACTGAGTCGACTGCCACATTTAATCAATTAATCACCGAGATAAATTAATTAAAACTTGAATTAATCAATTAATTAGTGGCTAAGATGGGATTTCTGAATAATTGGCCAGTGAATTTGTACAAAGACATCATATTTTATAATACCAATTCGCCTGAAAAAAAAGCGAATTGTGGAAAGTACTTTAGAAAAACCATGCTTTTTTTCTCCTCTCTCTCCAATGAAGCCTGGACTTCTTCTTCCAGTATTATATCAGGTCTGATGCATGTACATTGTTTAAACTCAAAGTGATTGCTTCAAAATGATTTTCATTCACATGCAATTCAGGAAAAGTGGGATTGCTAAATTAGTCAAATCAGGTGATTAATAAGCTGCCATTTTACATGATCGGAAATGTTGAGAGTCAAACAACACTTATAGTTCTGGAATCCTTTCATGAGAAATGCCTCACAAGAGATTGAATTTCTTCATCTTATCTCACCAAGTGTCTACTGGATGAATTTGATATATTTTGAAGCAAGGGGTTTGATATGTACCTGCCTGGGAAGTTATTGGGAGGAATGACCTTCAGTTCCATCATATTAATAATTTTATTCATGGTATTAATACAGTGGCGTGCTTTGCATGGAATCAACTTTGCTATTTGTGTTTAACAGGGACCATCCTGGTGTAAAATCAGTTGTGTCGGATGACTCTGATGCGCTCTGTTGCTCTACAGGCTTTCAGACTGAATGTAACACTGTGCTAAAACGCACCTTTCAGTTTTGTAAGACAAACAAAGCCGACATTTCTCCTTCAGATGTTTTCTGTTGTTCTCCTTGATTTTCACTATGCTTTAGAATGGCATTAGATCCTTTCAAAGCTGACTTTATTGTTAGGAGATGAGGAAAGACGTAACTGATGGTTACGGTATTTGGTTACTTTTCTCCATGATTCTGCACTCTCTCTCTGGCACTGTTTTGATCTGAAGATCCGTCTACCAAAAGCTGTCCAGGGGAGAAATTCCCCCATCAAATATCCTCTTGAGATTTCATTGAAGAGAAGCTTGGAATGCTATGGACTTTCAGAGAGAGGGGTGTTGAGAGCCATGGAAATGACTTTGGAATAACTATCCAGAAACCATTAAAGACCACAACAGGTGCCTAAGAATGTTCTGAGTGGACCTCAAGCTGGCTCCCCTCTGACTCTATGGGGGAAGAGGAGGAGAGAAGCAAAAGTCAGTCTGACTTGGAAGAGTCTTATACTTTAGCCTTTCTTCATAAAGTGCAGCTCTAATCTCCTGGTGGAATCTATTTCCTGATCTGGAGAACCTTGTAGAGTTGACAGAAATGCAGGTGCCCCTTGACTGCTTCATAGGTGGAAATCTGTGGGATCACCCTGAATCCCACAGATTTCCCCCAAATTCACTACTCATTCCCCCCTCCTTTATTTTTGGGGACCGCCCTTCCCCATTTTTTTTCTTTAACAGATTGAATGGGAATGATATCAACTCAGAAGTTATTTTCTGCATAGCACTAAGTTAAATGTCTATGGAGATTCTCAATCATCCAGGTCATGGTTGCCCCAAAGTTGCTTTTCAAAAGGCAATTGGACTTTGTTTTTTCTTTGGATACATTTCACTGCTCATCCAAGAAGCTTCTTCAGTTCTGACTCTGACTCTAGTCAGAACTGAAGAAGCTTCTTGGATGAGAAATGAAATGTTTTCAAAGAAAAACGAAGTCCAATTAGCTCTTCAAAAGCACCTTTGGGACGCTAAGTTAAATATTTAGGAGTCAAAGCCAACTTTGCAGTCCTAACAGTTAAGAAAGCCGGTGTGGGCAGATCAGAAAGGAAATTCATAAAAACAATCTAGCTTGTTTCCATAACAATCCAGAACTTTAACTGGAGCAGTTTTCAGTCTATGAAGGCCGGGGAAAAAATGTAAGATTTGAGCCTTGGTTCTGGGCTACACATAGTTTGAATCTTATCATTTGCAATAGCTGATTTGCTGCATAATTAAGAGCTTTTCTAGTATTTTCAATTCAAAGGAAAACATCTCATCAAGAGTGATGTCCTTGAATCCTTGCCTGCAAGTCTTCTGCTTCAAGTCTTAGTCTGATGAAGCCCAACTGCTTTTGGCATAAGGGCAGCTAGTTTGCCAACTGCAGCTACATCATTGAAAGCCGAGCTGATTTTGGCTGTCTGCTCTTCCAAAATCTTCTCAGCTGTTCTGATCTTTATATTGATATAGCGTGTTCCAAATCTTTGAACTGCTTTGCATAAAAGTTCCTAAACTGATTTAGCTTGTGTATTGGTTGACATGAGATTTAAATCAGGGACATCTAATCCTTTTTGTCACTAATACCTCACTGTTCTTCCATCGGTCTCGTGGTCTTTGATTTTGTCTTTTATTTTAGAATGAGAAGATCAAGCAATTGGAGAAAAAGTGTGACAGGCATTGTTTAATTGGAGTGGTTTCCACCACTTACATTCCCACCCAGAGTTTTTTCATTAGGTGCACAGTTACAATGTTGACCTAACGGGCTATCAGTGTGGAAGTAGCATAGCTCTGACAGAAGTTCTCTGTTGGTGAACCATCATTTTATATTTTCAGGAGGAAAGCTCTTTAGTTTTGAAATAAAGACCATCCATTATGGAGATTTCGTGTTTTGGAACCCACAATGATTCTACTAAAAAGGGAGAAAAAGACATGAAAATAAAGGACATCATCAGATTACTTGGTGGGCACCTCTGTCACTTACAGATGTTAGTCAGGGGTGCACATATGTGTAACAGGCTTGTATGAAGCAAAGTACTTTGCTAATTAATGAACTTTGGAAGTAAGAATGTAGGCAGATTGTACAAAGCACATAGAGTGCTTTCCATACTGATTTGGAGGAGAGGGCGGACAACTCAAAATTGCTCAAGGGGAAGCTCCAATTTATGAATTGTTTCATAGCTTACTACCTAAATAAACATATAATGCAGATCATGAGACTGCAGTTTAGGAAATAAGGAAAACTTATTAACATTTCTCCCTTTTCATGTGTTTGTGTGTGTGTAGCTTTTGGGGGGACTGTCATAATTTCCAATGGTCATTAAGTCACCAGTCATAAGTCAAGAATTACTTGTAAACACAAGAATGAAACGGATTCCATAGTGTAGGACAGCTCATTAAACGTTTGTCTACCTGTCTGTCAATCAACCACGGGAACATCCTTTAGATTCTGTGAATATGCAATAGTGTGGTTCCAATCTACATAGTCTGTAGAAATATATGATATATTCCTTAGGAGTAAAGACTGCCTTATTCTTCCATTTATATATTTGAAGTATAAAATAACCCTGTGATTTGAAACCCAAATGCAGAGATTTCTTTCATCCTACAATGGTGTAAAACAGAAAAAACAAAAAACCCCAAAATGTGGAGTCACCTGTGTAAAACCTCCTTGTACTGTTTTTAGCATGTTCTTTTTCACCAACATCTGCTATCTTAGCTTATGTTAATCAAATCTGCTGTTCATGATTAGGCTACATTGAACTTTAAAATCAATTTCAAACTAGCATTGTCCTTTTGGAACTTTGTGTTCTGATTAATAGTGAAAGACCCTTTCCCCTTTCTTTCCCCCCCTATATCCACAGCTGGTCCAGATGTAGAACAATTGGGTGAAATGCATTACTCATCATATCGATGCATTCTTTTGTGGATTTTTTTTTTACTTTACCACTGTCTTCTGTTTTTAGAATCTTGGAGCTCTTATCTTTTAAAATGTTTTTTTTCATAATTGTGAAAAGTTTAAAGAATATGTGTGGACTTTCAGAAATTATTTGCTTGTTGCCTGAGTGATATGATCCTTCTGGTTTCTATAGTTGCCTACTCTAACCTAGCTAAGATATATTTTTGATTTGCATAATTAGGACTGATCAGCATGCTCTTCACTATTTCAGGGGCAGATAACCTGCTACTTCCCTGATATTTTGGACTCCATCTCCCATGATGTCTTTCCATAGAATATGCTATCTGGCGCTGATAGAAGTCCAAAACACTGGGATGGCACCAGGATACTTTCCTCTGCCCTATTGATAAAGATCCTATATAGTGGGGTTTAGTAACCATTGGAAGGATAAATCAATAAAAGCTTTGTCTTATGCACATCAGCAGGAAAATTGTCATTGGCTTGTCAGGAACTTCTAGATGGATTGATTAATTCAGTGCAGAAAGTCCCTTTAGACCTAGTCAACTTGCTAGAGGTAAGGAATATGGGGCAAAGGTGAATTCCTCACCTCTATTTTAGATAGTCTAGGTTGCCTCTCACTAAATTTATCAAGGGGGCACAACACAATAATAAGAAACAATATAAAAGGTTAATTAACTACAGCAAATGTATTCTGGGTCCTACCATAGACCTCAGGAAGTAAGAGCATCTTAATGTGATATCGTGCCTTTTGTCTTATCATTGTTCATCGATGTTTAGTTGGTGTGCAGTCATGGAAGAACATCATGTGGAATGAATGAATGAACTAACAAAGAGAATACCCATGTGCTTAGGTCAATAATTTCCCCTTCCATCGTACTTTGGAGGCAAAGATAGCCATGCTGGCTTCAAAGGTTGTATACACAAAACTTCAGAAACTGGATAGATTTTGATGTCAGTTTAGCTTAAATTGATCACACGTTTATGTTCTTCAATGAGGAAAATGAAGCAATCTCATGATGTTAGACAGAAGTCTAGCTTGAGACAGAGACTGAAAGCGGCCGAAAGTTGTATGCATGTTACAAATGTGGTTCAATTCTGTTTTTGAATGGTTCGCAGCTGGTTGTTGAGCAATTAGTCATCCATATTTTAATGATTCCATTCCTGGTGTTGCAGCCCAGATGTTAAAGAGAAGACTCGCTGAGCAATTGGAGGCTTTGCAGCCTAGAATAGGAACAGCCAAACTTTGCATTTTTAGTGGCAAATACCTTCCCATTTATATGGGGCTATTAGAAGCCATGAGACATTACAAAGATGCTCATAATTGGGTGGAGATTATTTCTTCATTCTGTCTGCCTCTCCCCCCCCCCTCCCTCTCTCTTTCTCTCTGTTTAATGTGGGGGGACTTCTTGACTGCTATTTAGATGTAAAATATGCTGTTTGTAAAAAGCTGTTTCTGGAATTGATGGAAATTCGGCACTAAATTTCAGCAGCCCGATCCTTCGGAACTGTAGACTGGATTTGGGGACTATGGGTCTCCCCTAGTTGATGCATCACATGCACTTGTCCTGATTCAATGGCATTCTCAGATTGTGATAGTATTCAGGTAGTACCCACAGGTAATTCTGTAACATAAACAATATGCCACACGGCAAGGTTGCAAATTGTCAATTTCTTTGGTAACCAATTGCAATTTCTTTTTGAGCTTTGGACAATCAAGATTCTCCCTTTCTGAGGATTTCTCAAAGTGAGGAGAGACTAAATCAACATCCTTCATATTTATTATCCTAATTTGTATTTGGAGCTAATGGACATGGTAATCTAGAGTCCCATACGTTTTTAATAATGCATTTAAAAGCTGAATATATATTTAAATGCTGAATATATTGAGTGTCATGTTCAAGCCAAAAGAATTATCACATGCATCAAATCTATGTATATGAAAGAAGCTTGAGACAACCTTGACTACTTAGCTGGCAATGTAACTTGACTCCTTTATATCAGGAGGCCATTAGCAACCACTTACTGTGGTGCTTTCTCATTCAGATTAATGACTCTTTTTGAAATGTTGATACAAGGAAGGTAGGACTAAAATTTCTAGTTTCCATAATCTTACTGAAGTCCTTGATAACTTTTGATACGGCGTTTTTGATGCACCGTGTTTGACCTAGCAAGGACAGTGTCAGTAGATACACACCACCATGCCTTATCATTCAGAATACAGTTGTGTTAGCAGTGTTTAGACTATAGAATTAGTCAACCACAAATAGTCTTATTATATGTAGTTGTTGGGGTTTTTTTTGAACAAAAACTGTTGTAGGAAGGCATTCTTCCTTCGGAACGTGTCTCCTTCATTTTCTAAACTAAAAGGGAAGAAAGGAAAATAAAAATAGAAGATACCTTCCAGTCAGAACAAGGCATTGTGTGTTCTAGTGTTTGCAGAGATGGATGAAGATAGGGGTAAGCTGACAAATTCAGAATATTCTCCTTGGGAGCAAACTCCACTCATAAGTGTACAGATAAGCATGCATGCATAGCGTTACGTATGAGAGCAAGGGAATGTTGACCGATACCAATTCAGCTGGATTGTGCTTTAACTTTAAGCAGATGTGGTTATGACCTGGCAGTCTGATTTATTTTTATTTGTGACTTAACATCTATGGCAGGGGTGTCAAACTCAATTTCATTGAGGGCCACACAAGCATTGCGGTTGTCCTCGGGGGGGGGGGGTAGGTGTGGCCAGGGTGGGCACGGCCTACTGGGTGGGCGTGGCTGGAGTGAGTGTGGCCTACTGGGTGGGCATGGCCAGCTCTACATCTTTCGCGTCAAGGGTGCCTGTGGGGGCCTGGGCAGGAGTGAGACAGATCTGAGGGTCTCTGGCAGAAGGGGGTGGGACCAGGGCAAGCGCCAAGGCATGGTCCACTGGAAGAACCTGCTGAAACCCCTCCCCCACAGATATGTGAAGTAGGCGAGGGCCATTTGCTGGCCACTTCCAGGCGATGGTGCATTTCTTCATTCCTCACAAAGGGTAACACCTCCCCAGCGTGTGCCCAGGGGGCAGGGCCAACGCGGCAGGGGATGGTTCCTCGCTGTTTCCAGATGGCCTTGTGGAGCTAAAACTGAATGCGTTTCAGCATAGATGGCCACCACAAAATTGTACATTGGCTCCCGGGCAGCCTGGGCTGGGGCCAAGGCAGCGGGGGCCATTCCCTCATTGTTTCCAGGATGGCTTCGCGGGCCACATGAAACCACGTCACGGGCCGCATCCGGCCCCCGGGCCTTGTGTTTGACATGTCTGGTCTATGGAGATTCTCAGTCATTCAGGTCAGGATTGTTCCAAAGGTGCTTTTTCAAAAGGCAACTGGATTCTAATTTTTTTTTGGGCCTGTCTGTCTATCTGTCTATCATTTATCTAAATTTTTAACAAGAATATCAATACCAATAAGAATGTATATTTCCACTCCTGGCACGTCTCGCTCAGTGATTGTATTTAAAATGCAAGTTCCTTTAAAATAGTCCACAGACTCCCCCCTCCCTTCCTCCCCCATGACACAGTCCGTCTTTCTTCTGACTTAATTTTCTTGATATTGTAAGAGAGGATTAGAGATTGCCATGCTACAAAACCTCATATTTATCTAAAAGAACAATTCTAGACCCCTCAAGATCCCCAAGCATTCTTAGAAATGAATGCAATCAGGTGCCTTGGCTGAAAGGTTCCCTACCTGTCTAGAAAAAAGTGAAAGGTAAAATGAGGAGGTTGAAGGCCTCCTTGGAACTTGGAGAGAAAGTATGGAAGAGAACATCTTCTCTATTTGGCCTTCTGGTATCTGGATGCTTTCAAGCTGGCCAGGTTCATCATAGCCGCCATGTTGTCAACTGGCCAACACTCTGAAGAGCATCCATTTTGTGAGGGTCCCCATAGCACTATCTCTAAAAGGAAAATATTTTCTTCTGCTCCACCTGCAAAGTTGCTTGCTTATGAATTTGTACACGATAGATACAACTTTGCTAGATGCGTTCTCAATAAGGCTTGTAGCTTAAAGATAGAATGAGTTGTTTTGTAAAACAACCTCTAAACGTAGAAGATTTCATATGTTGCTGCTTACGTCACCAGATGCTTGGTATATTCTCCTCATGTATCGGTGGTTACATGAATATGAACATAATCAGAGATCTTGTCTGAAAGGTGATGGAAGCTGTGAAAAGATTCATACAATATCTTTATATTGCAATATTCTGGGTATTGGAACATTTCGATCTGCTATTTTCTATGCTGCCTTGATATTTAAATGGAAAAAAAGGAAAACTAGGATCTATTTTACAGTAGATGTTCAGAAGTATCAAGTGGTAAACCTGGTATTCATTGAAGGAAAAGAGTTGGCCTGCTTTCTGCAACTTGCTACGTCGGGATTGCAACTCCTTGAATTCTTAGATGGAATGCTTGCTGGAGAATTTGGTGATACGGGGATCAAAGATAGAGGTAAATCCATAAGCATCATTCCAACAAACAAACAAACAAACAAACAAACAAATAAAATGCATCACCACAAAAATGAAGATAGCTTCCTTGAAATTTGCATATGTCTCCATAACAACTCTGGGAAGGATGGACTTACATATGGAAGTTGGTCCTGGATTAATAACTTAGCCACGAGATCTCCTCATCTTTTATCAGAAACAATGCCCTCTAATAACATCTTTAGATCAATAGGAATAAATTAATTTTGACTCTATATCAAAAAGAGAGCTGAGTTGTATTAAGACTGAAAGATGGAACTGGTTCAACATCAAATTGTGAGTGTTGAAAAATCTTGATCGTGATTAAGATTAAGCTATTTGATTCATCCCCTTTAAAAGAGGCATCCAGGATCAGAAATGTCACCAATAGAATTAAGGTCTCTTAGGTATAATCATCATGATCATCCATCATTGGAGACTTCAGAAATGATAAAATTCAGGCTAAGTTGCCATCAGCACCTCCAGAAATGATTTAAGGGTGTTTCCAAGCAGTGTCTCTGCCCAATGTTCTGATACTGATGCAGTCCTGCTCTCCATTTTAGAAGAAAAGACAATTAAGGAAAACAATTCTTGATAAAATGTTGTTATGTTAACCTCCTATGCAGCATAATCTGCAGCTGTAGAATCTGTGGTGACAACAGTTGAACATGTATGTTCTTTGAGCAGTTGGACACCTTGGGATAAGGATGATATTTTAAAATCCTTAATGTGAGGGTACTTAATCCTTCTGTGCCTCAGTTTCTTGTCTGCTGACGAGTGCTAATTACTTCATTTCACAGAGTTAGTTTGAGGGCTGTTATTTTAAACGTAGAACTTTTAAAACCTGAACCTGATAGCTAGGTGGTAATTATCAAGGGCGGAATTTATGCATGATGCTTTTAAGTGTTACTTGCTTTCCTATATTTATATCAATTCTTTAATATCATGTGAAGGGATCTGCTCACCTCCTGTCATTTAGCATTAATCAGAGTCTGCGCCTCGGTGAAGAAACCTCAGCTCAAAGAGGGAATAAACTGTCCGTTGTTTTAAAGATTATTTAAAGCCAATACATTCCTTTCTTTACTTTTTAAGAAAGGACCTTGTTGAAAATGAATGAATTTTTAAAATATCTTCAGCCATGAAACAAGAGGAGATTTGGGGAGATTAACAAAATGCCTGAATATCACAGATCTACATATATGATCAAATAGTGAAGAAATCTGTAGATGAGGATATTTCTATTTAATGCCACTGCTCTTCGAAAGAACACAAAAATATCCTCTCAAGTTGCCATTGTATGATATGCCATACTATTACAGGTAGTCCTCGACTTACAACAGCTTGTTTAGTGACCATTCAAAGTTACAACGGCACTTGAAAAAAGTGGCTTATGACCATTTTTCACACAACCGTTGCTGTATCCCTATGGTCACATGATCAAAATTCAGCCGCTTGGCGACTGACTCATACTTATGACGGTTGCAGTGTCCCGGGGTCATGGGATCCCCTTCTGAGAACTTCTGACCAGCAAAGTCAATGGGGAAGCCAGATTCACTTAACAACCGTGTCACTAACTTAACTGCAGTGGTTCACTTAACAACTGTGTCAGGAAAGGTCGTAAAATGGGGCAAAACTCACTTAACTCACTTCATTTCTCATTTAGCAACATAAATGTTGGGCTGTACTTAGGATCGGAACTTCTCATAATAGTATTTTATTTGGATTTATTTAGCATCTATGTTCTTAATTACATGTAGACTCTACTATGCTTAGTGTTTTTCTCCTGTATACCTCAGATTTGTAATAAATACAATTTGAATTTTGTAGATGAGAAAGCAGCAGGATTGAGGTGGAGGCTTGCATTTGGAGTTGCACATGTTGATTAGGACTTCTGTTGAGTGACCAGGTTGTGCCTTTAGACACTTATCTGATGTGAAGGGTGCACCCGGGTTATAACATTGTAATAAACTGTGTTCATAATTATGTCTGGGCACTCCTGAGGATAGTATAGGGAGGAGGGAATAACAATATGGTTGGGATGCTATTTGGTTTACTTGTCGAAGGACTGAAATTAAGCCGGTGACTTTTCTAATTAAAAGGGTCATAATGGGATCTTAACTTTTGGTTAAGATCATGGAGATCCACCATACCAATATTTATTAGTGTTTATCTGGATAAGGTAGTCCTCTTGTTTTAATTATCTCAGAATGCTCTGTCCTAAACCTGCCTAGAGATGTTACTGATTCACTGAGGCTTCTTCTCTGTGGCTCTGCTTTGCAACCAGAAATTGCACTAGAACCATTCTTCTCTCAAAATTGCAACAATGCGGACAGGTTTTGTAGCTCTTCAGTGATGGCTGGATGCTGCTGCAAAATGAACAAGGATATGACCTAAGATTCTGTGATTTGACTAGAATGTGCTATCATGGACAACTATCCCTGTCTGGCTGCCTGCCCATCCATCCATCCATCCATCCATCCATCCATCCATCCATCCATCCATCCATCCATCCATCCATCCATCCATCCATCCATCCATCCATCCATCCATCCATCCATCCATCCATCCATCCATCCATCAAGGTGTCACCTGTGTCTAAGAGTTGATAAACTTTTTGTCAATGAGTTATAAGCCTGGCCTTGTTAATAGCACTGAACGAAATGTGGGTACCTCAGGGTGACTGTTTTTCTATTTCAGTTACCCTAAATTCATCATTCCCTTAGTTATATCCTGTGTGATGATTAAGCAAAGGGAAGAGGAAAATGTACATTCTAACAGATAGATAACGACAACAACAACAACAATAATAATAACAATAACAATAACAACAATAAAGTTAGAAGAGATCTTGGAGGTCATCGAGTCCAACCCCCTGCTCAGGCAGGAAACCCTATACCATTTCAGACAAATGGCTGTCCAGTCTCTTCTTGAAAAATTCCAGTGTTGGAGCATTCACCGCTTCTGGAGGCAGGTTGTTCCACTGATTAATTGTTCTCCCTGGCAGGAAATTCCTCCTTAGTTCTAGGTTGCTTCTCTCTTTGGTTAATGGCAGAAATGAAAACAACAAGAACAAGAAAGCAAATAAGTTATAAAAGTGACCATCAAGTGCAGCCACCTTCATGGTGTTTGGAGCTGTTTTGGAGAGGGCAACTCACGGCTTGGAAAGCCGGAGGAAAATTACGGAGCCTAGTGGTTAGAGGGAAATTGCAGGGAAGGATGAAGGAAAGGGGAACTGAGACGGCTTTTTCTACACTGGTTTCTTCAGTGGAGTAAGGATCTCCTGCTTCTTGTCATTGAGACATGACAATGTTTTGGAATGCCTTGGATCTTTTTCATACCTTCTCATGCAGGATACCTGCAGGAACAAATGGCCTTTGACAACAGTTAGACTCCTCTTCTTCAAGCTGTTGGGATCTCTGGAGTTCTCTTATTGCTGGAGTAATCCATCCAATCTCCATTCGTAATAAGATTTTGGGATGAGTTCCTTTTGAAGTGAAGTTCCTGCTTTTTGTAATTGCTTTTATTCCTATATCTTACTGAAGGCAGGTTGTGAATGGTGCAACTTATCCTCTTTGAAGATTCACAGATAAAAGGAAGAGCAGATGTATTTGAATTAAGGTAACTAATCAGAACAGATTCCACTGGTTGCTGGTACGCATCTTTTTGGAATGCGTTTTGCAACATTGGACATTAAGAGTTGCATAATGTATTTACTGATTGTCATAATGTTCTTTCCCATAACAAGTTTTATTAGTTTTTGTTTGTTTTACAGCCAAGTGCTTGTAACACATCGTGGAGATAGGGCACTCCAGGGAACACAACAAAAAATACAGTCATACATATACAATTTAAACTACTACTTTAAAAGTTCCCTCTTATGGTATACAATTCGAGCATTCCTAAAATATAAATTGTTTCTCACCTCTATTATTCCAATTTCAATTTATATTTCTCAATCAAATTATATCTCTTATTATATTTCACATACATATTATGTAAATAAACATGAATTTATATATTTTAAAACTATTTCATTAGACATAGTAATATAATAACATTATAATAATAATAATAGGACAATAATTATTTCTATCATAAACAAGTAATATAACTATTATATCTTAATATTTCTCAACTATATTCTATTTCATATATTCTATCCAATATTTTCATAGATCAGTCCACGTCCCTAAAAGATTCCTCAATTGTTTCAGTTTAATCCATTTAATATCTCACTAATTACCATTCAATTCTTATAAATAAAAATATCAATAATATTTCACCAGTCTCAATCTCAATCTAACTCCTTTAATTATAAATTTTCCAATTATTCTTATTGCCATTCCAAATCATACTCAAATCCATAATTTAAATCTAGTGTTGACTCATACCAAAGTGACCTTAAAGATCTCAAAAATATTAGTTCAATCAATGTCCAGAAGCCCTTTTTACCCATCAAATAAAATTTTAACTCTTATTTTTAAATCTAATTCTAGCTTTCTTTTTGTGCCAGGTAGGTTTCCACAACAGGGCTTCTAAGTCCTCCCATCTTAGTAACTGGCTAAAGGCCTTTTCCCACCATTGAGTCCAATCATATTCTTTTTCTCTTTTATCCAGTGTTGTCTGTACTGTCATGTTGTCAACGTTTTTTGTGCCTCGTATTTGGAAGTCCAATCCTGTTGCTTTTAAAGTTGTAAATGTTTTAGTTGAGTTCTGCCTTTGATCATCAAAGAAATCCATCATGTAGGATGTGTCCTCTTCCTCTTCAATAAATTCAGTAGATTCAATAGATTGTAAATGTATTCCATCCATCTCATTAAGTTGTAGATCTGATTGTCTATCATAGTCAATCAAAGGTTGAGCTTCAATTTTTAATTCTGAGTCCTCCTTGAATCTAAGCGATCTAATATGTTCTTTAAGTTCCAGTCTTGCTTCCAAGATTTTTTCTAATATAAGTCCATAATTAATCTGTGAATAGGATTCCATCTTCTTCTTTTTTTTTTTTTTTAGAGAAGTTCAGCTTAAAAAATAGATTGCAGCGTTATAAAATATAAAATGCAGACAGAAATATATTTCCAAAGAAAGATAGAGGAAAAAAAACAACCAATAGTCAAGACCAGCACAGAGATAAAAACTGGCAGTCAGTTGTTATATTGTAATCCAGTCTGGGCATCAGGCCAAAATCAGGAAGTGGGAGTTCAAAGAGCAAGTTACATTGTATCAGTCTGTTTCTGGGCTTCATGCCAGGTCCCAGGATGCATTGTATCCAAAATAATCTACATAAGTCCGCCCAGAGAGCAAAAAGTTTTTTAGGCAGTACTGTTCAGGAGGGGGGGGGGAAAACAAAGAACATTCCACCCCCTCCCTAAGGATTTTCACCTAAACTGAAGATAAACAAGCCAAAAGAGAAAGTCACAATAATCCGGATGCTCGAGTTCCAACTGCTTATGTAGACAAAATAAAATAGTAAAAAAAAACAATAATTGTTTTTCCAAAGCCCGTTTTCCCCAGTAATCAAACGCTGCTTTCTCAAAATAGGGAAATAGTTCTTAAAGCTGTTAGCAGGGAAAAAGGTAAATTAACAAGAGGGAAGGAAAGGTCTCACCCGGATCTTCCACGGTGGTTCTTTTCGCTTAGATGTTGCTGTGACTTTCGGCTGGAGCAGCTGAGTGATCGGCCATGTTACTGGCCGATCTTTTCCCCGTCGGCCCAAAGGTGGTTTTCTAGGACCGCAGAGGGAGCCGCCGCTCCCTCCGCGATCAACGAGTGCCCTCCTCTACGGTGGTCGCCCCTACAGGGCGACTTTCGACCCTATCCAGGGTCTACCGGCGGGGGGAAACCGGACGGCCAAGAGAACGAGTTCTCTGCACGTCCGCGGGCGCTGCGACCGGAACCGGAAGTCTGATTGTCATAATGTTCTATCTTACCAGTGTTTTGGGGTGTTTTTTCTGGGCCCTGTGTAGTGTCAACAACATATTTAAAAAATGAATTTACTAGAATTTGGTTTTGCAAATTTAACTTTTTCTGTATTCATTTCGACATTTTTACCATGCCTTACTCAGTACAGCCACAAAAACAATTATCCCAGATAGTAAACAAAGTATAAGTATTACAGTGCAGGATATAATTATAAACATTAAAGAATCCAGATTATTTAATAAAGGAATACATATTGTGGAATAGCAAACATAACATTCTGGGGGAAGTGGGAGAATCCTTGGAAAAGCTTAAGAAACAAAGGGGTTCTAGAGAATTGGGGTACTATGTGTAGGAGAAGGAGTGGCAGAACGTGAGGGCGGAATTAAAAGAGGGATAGTTTATTCATAGGACAAGATAATTCCTTTCAAATTCTTGATTATGTTTGGACCTTACTTGATTAATGGTATTTCTCTTATACATCTATCTCTCACTCTAAAATCCCTTAGTTTCATAGGAGGAATTTTACCATTGTGTCTTGCCTGGGGAATTTAATGGATGTATGGGAATCCAGGTATGCTATGAGAGAGTATTGCACAGTAGCTAACAGGACATTTGCATAGGACATTCATTGATTAGTTCACAGTTAAATATGTAACAGTACCACCTTCCACCTATGAAAAATACATCAACTTTTTTTCTTCTTTGAAAGAAGTATTGAAAACAAATTCTCTTCCGTGCATTGAATGAGAATTGGTAGAAACAAGAGATTCTGTTTTGCATAGCATTATTCCAGGATCAGATCTTGTCTCAAGAGAAACAAAAGCATTGGCTGTTTTGAAAATTAAGCCATGAAACAGCCTTTATTTTTTTTAAAAAAAGTTTTTCCTTGGTTCTATTCCAGGTTTTGTATACACTTGGTTGCTAGTAGCTCAGAATTCCAATAAAGTAAACTAAAATTGCTTTTCCCTATTCCAGAAGCACAACTTTGGAGTTCTGGAGTGTGTGTATGTGTCATCTTACATCATTTTTAAATCTAATATTGTCAGCAGTGGAAACAAATGGAGCCTTCCAAGTAGTTTTGAATTTGTGCTGCCAAGCTGTTTAATTACTATTATTTTAAACAAAAGAAATTGGGAATTGAACTTGGCACGATAATAACTTTAATATTTTTCTACTTAAATTCTTGGTAACTTTTCAATTTCTGGTTTACTGACATTCAGTAATTCATAAACTCCTGTCCAAATTTTCATTATGACAAATGTTTGCTCATGTGAGATTACACAAATGCAGCTATTTTGTAGATGAAAGATAAACATTTTTTTAAAGTTAAAATGGGTTCAGGGGATTTAAATACATTACATAAGCATCTGTGATAAAGAGGGGAGAGGGAGGGAGGGAGGGAGGGAGGGAGAGAGAGAGAGAAAGAAAGAAAGAAAGAAAGAAAGAAAGAAAGAAAGAAAGAAAGAAAGAAAGAAAGAAAGAAAGAAAGAAAGAGAAAACTTTGCTACCAATTTGAACATAAACTAA
Source organism: Azemiops feae (assembly GCA_023970755.1). Taxonomy (NCBI): domain Eukaryota; kingdom Metazoa; phylum Chordata; class Lepidosauria; order Squamata; family Viperidae; genus Azemiops; species Azemiops feae. The sequence continues at coordinate 995,780 of JALGBA010000169.1, read as the reverse complement.
AACAGTTTGCAGAAGGAAATTGGAAATGACATATGTTTAAATTACTACCGGTTTAATATATGTTATAAGCAATTATGGGCAACTGCTTATCTGAAAAAGAGTTCCTTTCTTAAGGTCATTCAACAGATAGCTTCTGATTATTCAAGATCATTTATACTTGAGTCTTAGTAGGGTTTCTGGTTTCCCTTTATGTATGGATGAAATGTTCTCACTTCATCAAGAACTTGGATTTCCAAGTCTTGCTGGGATTTTGGTTGGTGCCCTTCTCTGTTTTCTTTTCAGGCTTATAAAAAAGTACAGCATGAAAGAACATCTCTGTTCTCTCATTCTTAATCTGCCATAGTAAATATTCTGCATTGGAAGTTCGTAACCGAAGGACTAAATGTACAAGCTGTGCTCTGAATCAGCAGGTTGTTGATTCAACATTTAATCAACATTACAACCATTTGTCTGAAATGGTATAGGGTTTCCTGCTTGAGTAAAGGGTTGGACTAGAAGATCTCCAAGGTCCCTTCCAACTCTGTTATTTTGTTATGCTATTATTTCAATTATTGCCAGTGTTGTGAGGTAGTCCAGATAAGAAGTACACCCAGAAGTACCAGCTTTACTTCATTGTAAAGTTACATTGACAGAATCTTACCAGTCTGAAAATATATCTTCCCCTCTTGCTTTAGAGTCCCAAAAAACTACTGCTCTTTGACTTACCTTCCTATTTTTAAAAATTATTTTGATTATCATTTCTGTCTTCTTGGCTGTTAGCTATCCTATCCAATTTTGTATAATGTGTATAATTAAAAATAAAGAAACTGAATCTATTTACTTTACTAAATACCGAACTCCAGTTTAATGAGGAATCATTGAAAAACATTGTGTGAATATAATTGTTATGATTGCTATGCATCCATGTACTTGTCAAGCCATTTAGATCATGTTTAATGAGACATTAATCAGAATATAGTGAAGTACTTTGTCAAATGCTTTACTGCAATCAAGATATATTATGTCTCCAGCATTCCTACAATCTATTAAATAAGTTATTCAGTTAAAAAATGAGAAAATGTTAGTCCGGCTCAACGTATTTTTGAAAATTCATGTTCATTTCTGTAATTATCATATTATTTTCAAAGTAGCTCCATATCAATCTGTTTGTGTTCTGCTGTTATATTTGGTTGCATAGTCAGCCAGATGTTTTGACTGGATTTGGCACTTCTGTCCACCTATAGAGTACTTCCCAAAGATCTGGGATAGGCAGATTTTGTTGTTTGATGGTGTTGAAGGTATTGTCACAAGGATGTAAGCAGTTCCCAGCAAAGTTACCTTTTGCAATTGGCTGATAGTAATTTTATCAATGCCCATGGTGTTCAAGTGGTGCTCCAGATGTTTTGGGCATCCTATTATTTTTGCTTTCTTGTGTACAGTTGTTCTATTTACTGGTCTTTGCATTTTGTGATTTTATCCAGTTCTTTCTCTTCTGTTCTGCTGTCTCCAGGTATTGCAACATACGCTATCTAGACTTATTTGTCTTTCTTATTGTCAATGGTTAAGTCTGGTATATTATGTGGCAGGTGCTTGTCTGTTTGAATTCTAAAGTCTCAGACCACTTTAGCTTCTTAACTTTCTGTTGTTTTGCCTATTTTGTGGTCCCACCAGTTCTTGCTTGCAGGCAAATGATATTTCTTGCAGATGTTCTAATGCACCAGTGTTGCTACTTTGTCTTATTTTTTTTAGGTACTGGACATGTAAGTATGTCGCTATGCCATATCTCTTTTCTATTGTTCATTTGGTCTTTCCTGTAGGCCAGTTTGGTCTCTTGGGTACTCAGCAAGCCTTCATGGTATACTAGCTTCAGTCCATCTTTTTCGCTATCCACAAGTTATTCTTCAAATGCCCTTTTTTCTTCTTGAACTGTGTGGTGTATTTGCAACATCCCATGCCTACCTATACTCCTTGAGTTTCTCAACGTCACTGTGTAGATGAACGGCATGATTCATTGTCATTATTTTCCTGGTTTTCCTATCCAGGGATTTTAGTTCTGTTTGAATTCAGTCCTCTATTTCAGCTGTGTGTCTAATGACTAGAATAGACCAATTATATAACAAATTCCTGTCCCTGTCCCTATCCCTATCCCTATCCCTATCCCTATCCCTATCCCTATCCCTATCCCTATCCCTATCCCTATCCCTATCCCTATCCCTATCCCTATCCCTATCCCTATCCCTATCCCTATCCCTATCCCTATCTATCTATCTATCTATCCCTATATCTATCTCTATCTATCTATCTCCTCTCCCTCTCTCTCCCCTCTCCCTAGCTATCTCTAATCTATCTCTATCTATCTATCTATCTATCTATCTATCTATCTATCTAGCTATCTATCTATCTATCTATCTATCTCTATCTCTGTCTGCCTGTCTGTCTTTATCTATCTATCTATCTATCTATCTATCTATCTATCTATCTATCTATCTATCTATCTATCTATCTATCTATCTATCTATCTATCTATCTATCTATCTATCTATCTATCTATCTATCTATCTAATCGACAAGGAAAATTTGCAGTGGGCAAACTTACTCAAATATGAATCCTTTCCACTAATCCACTAATCCTTTCCAAACTTCCTTTGAATCCCTTCACACACAAACAGCCTCCCTGCCCAAACAGCATGCGATTCCTCTGTTGGAAGGAAAGACCTTGTTTGTGTTCCAGAAAGCAAAGATGTTCTGGAAAGACGATTGTTCTATTATAAGACAGAACAATCTTTCAAGATGAGTCCAGCTTGTGCTAAATTTAAGCCCCAGAACATTAAGGCTCCTTCCCATTTGTGGTTGCCAGTCATTTTTTTTTTCTAACTTGGCAAATGAAGCCAAACAAAATGCAATAGGAAAGATATCATTTCCCAAATATCTTTTTCTTTAGTTTTTTTTTTTTAAAGATGCAAGGGGAAAGGTTTGGATTAAAACCATGGTGCTGGGAACACAAAAGATCTACCTCCTTTATTTATAGTTTTACAAAAACACCAAAAAAACGTTAAATCATAGATGAGCAACTCTCTAGACCTATAAGCAGCTTTGGTTATTGGTTAGTAGGTTAGAAGCTATATAAATGAATAAACACTCATCCATGTCTGCAGAGAACCTTTTCCCATCATAGTTGCAAGCAATATGTCAGTCTATTGACTAGCAGAAAGCCAGAACTTAAAGAACAGCAGTAGCCATGGGGAAATCGTTCCTTTGCCCACCTGTGTAGTGTGCACTGTGGACAGCACTTAATTTCGTTGTGAATTACACAATGACAATAAAGCTATTCTATTCTATTCTATTCTATTCTATTCTATTCTATTCTATTCTATTCTATTCTATTCTATTCTATTCTATTCTATTCTATTCTATTCTATTCTATTCTATTCTATTCTATTCTATTCTATTCTATTCTGTAATTTATATATACAAGCATAGACAAACTCCATTTCCGTATCTGTCATCAAATCAAAAATAACCACCATCAATTTTAAAACTTTGCCCTGGGCCTATATCGTTTGTTATTGTTTTGGCGTGCAGTCTACCAGCATTCCACTCAATGTCTAAATGCAGGATTTGGTCCAAAGCAGTTCAAATAGAGAAAGCTATTTTTTTTTCAATATTAGACAGGTTTATTTAGATCTGAGTCTCTCTTTTTAGTTCAGTTGAACTTATTCCAAGACAGGATATATCTAATCTGGGTGCATAATACTGTGGGCTCCATTTTGGTGGCTTCATCCCTGATGGTTCAAGATCATGTCAAGAGGAGAGGCAATTACATATTTATTTATTTACTTTGTTTGTATACTTCCAATTCTTAAAGGAAAAGTATGAATCTTGGGGGATAGCATGAAGGGACCCCGGTTTATATACAACTTTTTAAAAATCTATGCAACAAATACAATCTCATTACCTCACTGTATACATTTGTGCAATATCTAAAGAATGCTTGTGAAGTTGCTTGTGCTTAAAAGAAATAAAGGCTGAGAAATGAAGACTGAATATAATGTTGCTTCAAAAGTCTTCTCTTAGAGCCTGGAGTCCAGTTTGGAGATATGAACAAGAAAAATGTTATCATTGAAATTTTTCAGCTAATGCAAAGTATAATATTTCAGAAGGGAGACATGGATCAGCACTGCATTTCCTTCCAAAGGAGTCCTATATAGAGGTTTTTTTTCTATTTTCCTTAATTATTCTTGATGTTTTGCCCATTATGCCATTAGCTTCTTTGCAGTACAGAGATAAATAGCCGAGTATCTGCAAGAACAAAGTGTGAACTGAAAGCATTTAATTATTGATATCTTAGTAACTAAGGTCCTAAAATGACGTTGTCAAATCCCATAATGACTAGACAGCAAATCCATCATTTACTCTGGCCAAAAAACAAACTTGGAATGTACACAGAATCTGAGAACATGCGAAACAAGGCCATTGAATGTTGGGTTGGCTCGTTTTCCCAGAGGTTATTTAGCATTTGTTCAGCAGGTAGGATGGCTTTCCAGTTTTCAAATGTTTCCTCCTCTCTGGTTGGCTACTGCAGTGGAAACTGGGGCATTTAAAAGCTCCTATTTTATCAATAGTTGTAACCTTCTGATGGGCTGGAATAAGATCAGTATTTCGTTGATTATCTTATCTTATTATTTGCTTTCATAAACAGCTTGGTTGGTCTTATATTTTGTATTTGTATTTGTATTATTTGTATTTGTATTTGTATTTGTATTTGTATTTGTATTTGTATTTGTATTTGTATTTGTATTTAGTTCTAGTTTGGATTAACCACTGATGCTAACATGGAAGATAGAGTTTTAGAGAATTGTTGAAAAGGTGTTCTAGATTGCAGCCTATCTGGTTGTTTCTCAAAGGAATTTTGGAGTATTTTGGTGTCTTATGCAGATGGTAACATACCTGTACAGTTTATCTCATTCCTGTGCAAGCCCAGAATTGTCACCTTTGAGTTACAGAATAACAAAGTTGGAAGGGTCCTTGAAGGTCTTCTAGTCCAACTCCCTGCTTAAGCAGGAGACCTTGTACAATTTTCGAGAAATGGTTCTCCAGTCCCTTCTTAAAAGCCTCCAATATTGGAGCAGCCACAACTTCTGAAAGTAAGTTGTTCCACTGGTTGATTGTTCTCACTGTCAGGAAATTTCTCCTTAGTTCTAGGTTGCTTCTCTCCTTGTTCAGTTTCAATCCATTGCTTCTGGTATTGCCTTCTGATGCTTTGGAAAATAGAATTACTGCAGCTGTTAAGTTTATAACACGGTTGTGACTTTCCCATTGAGTTTGCTTGTTAGAAGGTCACAAAAGGGGATCCCCATGGCCCTGGGACACTGCAACCATCATAAACGTGAGTCAGTTGCCAAGCATCCAAATTTGATCACACGACAGTGGGGATGCTGCAATAGTCATAAGTGTGAAAAACAGTCATAAGTCACTTTTTTCAATGCCGTTGTAACTTTGAATGGTCACTAAATGAATGGTTGTAAGTCAAGGACTACCTATATAATATACACAATACAATAATGTGCACTTATATTGTAGACTATCTTGTCGATAATTAGTCTCTACCATTGTCATTGCAGCAAACTGGCATAATTTCCCCTGTAAATGTGGTCAAGATGTAATTACATCCCTACCCTCATTGTCCATTAAGTTAGGTTTTCATTGCCATATTTGAAGAATGGGTCTAATTCAAAATGAGGTCTCTAAGTATAATATATTACTCTGAATGTTTAATGCACTGATCCAAATTTGCATTGCCACAAATGGTTAGTTGTTTCATCTTGGTGTGGAATTATCCACCTCCTAGGTGGTAAATGGAATTTTGGTTTGGTTCCCACATGCAATCTTTATTTTGCAGTGTGTGGAAGAGGAAATTGAATGCAGCTTCAGCAGAAATGGCTGGTGTGAAGTCCATTGTGAAATTCATGTCATTTCAAACGTCTATAATGTGGCATTTGGCATAGGAGGAGAAGCAGGGAATATATATACATATATATATTCTGGCTTTGGTAAATAGCATTAAAAAGCAGAAATGGTTAATTACATCTTAGGCATAATTGATGATATTGCTGTAATGCACTGGGACATCTCATCAGCATTTTCCGAAACAGGCCCTCTGAGGAAAATATTCCTGCTAAAACTCTGATTTCTTCACTTTGCTGTGCTTTAACATGTCAATGTTGATGCATTTATCAGAGTTCCTTGCATACAAATTACAAATTCTCGAAGACTTTGCCATCTTCACCCAAGCCAGTTCCTCAGGATCTTGATGAGGAATAGTTTTTCCAGGGGGAAAAAACACCATTGTGGCCTTTCCTGCTTCTCTTTTACACTATTTACAACAAGAACATGTGTGAGATATCCGAAAATTCCCCCTTTTTATTATTAATAATAACGCTATTTAGAAATCCTCATTCAAATATATGGGCTGGTTCACTCGCTACTTTGGTTTGGTTTCCATACTCAGGAACTTGTGATTAAACAAACTATGGCTGAGCATGCGATGCAAATCTGTCAAAGAATTTGTGGCCACACATGACCTGGTCCATTAGAGGGCTGAATGATGGAAAGCTGAAATGAAATTCTGGAGGAAAAATTTCAGTGTCTCGGTGTTCAAGAAAACCAAAACCAAACCCTGTTGGATTAATTAATTAATTAGAATAGAATTAGAATAGAATCAAGAAAAGTAGCTTCAACGCTCATTAGGTTAGCAATGCAATCTCAGAAGGTTGAAGATGAGAGGACTTATGGGGGGCAGTGGTGGGATTCAGCCAGTTCACACCAGTTCGGCAGACCCAGTAGCTATTTTTTTTGTTGCCCAGGGCCAGAACGGACTTCTGGAAGTGGCATTAACACAGAGAACCGGTTGTTCACATATTTGAATCCCACCAATGGGGGGGGGGATGTAATAAACCTAGTAAATATGCCTGAAAATGTGGGCCACTTGAATTAAGTGGTTAATTTATATCTTATCAAGAGATTTATATATTATCAAGAAAGCCAGTTTGGTGTAGTGATTAAGACACTGGGTTAGAAACCAGGAGTTCTAGTCCTGCCTTAGGTGTGAAAGGTGACTGGGGGGACTTTGAGCCAGTCACTCTCCATCTGCCCAACTCAATTCACAAGGGGATTGTTGTGGGGAAAATAAGAGGAGGAAGATGTGTTAGCTATATTTGCTACCTTGAGTTATTTATATAAAGAATAAAGGTGAGATATAAATCCATCCATCCATCCATTCTTCTGGATCCATTCTTCACATCTTGGGAAAAATATTAATGCCGAAGCTTTTCTCAAGGATTGGTTAGACGTTGGCCAAAGGAGTAGTAGGTATGTTTGTTGCCTTGAATTATATATTTATAACTGTATAAAAATAATTAAGGTGGTATATAAATAAATAAATACCTTGGAAAGAGGATTAAGACCAAAGCTTTTCTCAAGAACTAGTTAGATATTGGTTGTCTGTTGGCCAATATCCCAAAGGTGCTTTTTCAAAAGGCAGCTGGCCTTTCTTGGTTTTTCTTTGAAGATGTTTCGCTTCTCATCCAAGAAGCTTCTTTAGTTCTTCAGAAGCTTCTTGGATGAGAAGTGAAACATCTTCAAAGAAGATGTAAGAAAGTCCAGTTACCTTTTGAAAAAGCACCTTTGGGGCAACCATGATCTGGATGACTGAGAATCTCCACAGACTGTTGGCCAATATCCTTTTGTCACTGCAGAATGCAAATGGTTGAAATGCTCCAGAGGAAGAGAAAAAAAAAATGAAAGAAAGAAAAGCAAAGCCTTGGAAAGTATTTCTTGCCCTGCAAAATTCACACTCTAATTTAGTCAGCATTAATTACTGTAGTCAAAACAATTCACCTATTTTTGTTAATGCATCTAGCAAATTTGAAAAACAATTAGTTTATTATAAGGGAAATCGGAGTATTTTGACAGTGCCCATTAGCTCTGCAAGTGAGCTGCTTTCTTCCCCATTTTTCCCCTCATAAATTTAGCAGCTTCGTTTCCTGCTTTTGGCAAAATCTCATCATGGGATTTAGATCGGGGTGCAATTTTCCAGGTTTGAGAGAAAAAAACCTTGGCCTTGTAAAGGTTGCCAGAAGTTACCCCCCAAAACAGCAGAGACTAAGATTAGGCAAAAGAACATATTTAACATCCCCATTTAATTCAAATTCTCACATTAAATGCCATTCCTTTCTTTTATTGTATTTAAAAACTTTCCCTCCCTGTCATATGGAAAACAACTTCTTTGATAAAAACATTTGGAGGACTGTGACAGCCAAGACTTTGGAGACCTCAGCCTGTGTCCCCATTGAGACAGACTGAGAGCCAAAAGGACAAATAAGATAATGAAATACAGGTGGTCCTCAACTTACAACCATAATTGAGCCCAACATTTCTGTTGCTAAGCAAGACAGTTCTTAAGTGAGCTTTGCCCCATTTCGCAACCTTTCTTGCCACAGTTGTTAACTGAATCACTGCAGTTGTTAAATTAGTAACCTGGCTGTGAAGTGAATCTGGACCTTTCCCCTTGACTTTGCTTGCCAGAAGTTTGCAAAAGGGGATCCCGTGACCCCAGGACACTGTAACGGTCATAAGTATGAGTCAGTTCCCAAGTGTCCAAATTTTGATCATGTGACCCTGGGGATGCTGCAATGGTCATAACAGTGTGAAAAATGTTCATAAGTCACTTTTTCCAGTGCCGTTGTAACTTCGAACAGTCACTAAAAAACCGTTCACTTACAACAGTGAGGACCACCTGTGTAGTCTTTGGAGAAAGGAAGTGCTCAAGGATCAGCCATGTGCAATCCTCCAGATGCTACTGGACCACATCTCTCCTCATCCCTCACAACGGGCTCTCTGACTTGGCCAGATGGGAACTGGAGTTTAACATTGATAAGTGTTGATAAGCATCTGCCTTTTTTTGATAGCTCACGTAGGATTTTTGTATTTCCTTTCCATTTGTTCTTGGAATCTGATGCAACCATCAGTTACCTCTTTTGAGGGAGACCCTCAAGTGGACTTAAGAGAAGGTCAGAAAGGCTAACCGTGCCTTTTGCAATGCTGATCATTTCTACTTGGGTTCTCCTGAGGCTTTAAACCTTCCCAACTGCTAATGCTAATGCTCGCCAGTGCTTCATGCTACAATTTGTAATGCGAAACGTGGTTCGTTGTATCTTGGAGTGTGGGCTTCCTAGTGATTGTAAGTATTGCAGCCTGGTGACTGCCATGCTGGCTGGGATTGATGGGAAATGACGTCTCAGCCTATGTGAGAGGCGCCAACTGGGAAAGGCTGATCTGCACGGAAGAGCAAAAGCTCTCAAGGGTTTCAAACAGGAGTATTTCTCAGATCTACTCAAAGATATTGGGAGTTTAATTGGGACTTATGCAGGCAACACACGTACTTGCCACTGAAATATGACCATTTCCTTTTTTTGCTGGAAAGATCCTGCCAAGATCTTGTTTGTCCTTGGAGGGGACTCTTTATTTTAAAAATAAAGTGACGAGGAAGATCAAGTCAGGAGGGCTTCCACCATTCTTATTAAGTGTCCAAAAAGGAGGACAAACAGATCTTGGCAAAATGTGGTTTCACAAATTTTTTGCACACGCAGATTTAGATGATTAGATGTAAACTTGGAAATAATGACTGGACTTTAAATAGAAATACTATCCATCTCGGGGAGAAGATTTCAATGACTTGCATGGTTTCTGAGCTTGGATACCAGGAGACCACTGCTGATAGAAGACTTCAAAGCTTCTCATCCTTTTTTGTCTTAAAACCATGCATAATTCCAGCAGTATGGTTTTTAAGAGTGGACTTTCCAAGAGAGAATATAAAAAGAGTCTGCTGGAATTGATAGGCACCATTTCTTTATGCACATTTTTACTGCAACAGTAGCTTGCAATGAGCTCGTGCTCACTGCCTTCAAACATTCCTGTTTGTCTGTCAAAGGAAAACTTGATGTTCAAAATAAGAGGAGGGATATTTTTGGATATAGATAAGTTGATCAATGGAAGCTTCTTTCTTTCTTTCTTTCTTTCTTTCTTTCTTTCTTTCTTTCTTTCTTTCTTTCTTTCTTTCTTTCTTTCTTTCTTTCTTTCTTTCTTTCTTTCTTTCTTTCTTTCTCTCCTTCCTTCCTTCCTTCCTTCCTTCCTTCCTTCCTTCCTTCCTTCCTTCCCATCCATGCATCCATCCATCCATCCACCCATCCACCCATCCATAGTTGTGCATATAAAACTACAGTGGTAGTACCTCAACTGCTTTGTAACTCATCAAATTTGCTACTCAACACATTTTGATGCAAAAGTTTTGTCCCGGTACTCATTGTTTGTTTGATACTCAATGCACAAACTAGAACTTGTTGGTATCAGCTGCCTTGTGACTCACTACATTAGTCTTAAGGGAAAAATTTGTTTGGTACTCATTGTTTTTGGTACTCATTGTACCTCCTGGAAACAATTAACGATGAGCACCCAATTAACTGTAGCATCGAAAGCAATGTAGAAGCATTAACATACTTCTTATTAAGTATTAAAATACAGTATAATTAGAGAGTTTCTCTATTCTTTGGTCAGCATCCGAGACCTTCCTATAACAGGGCAAACCAAGTCGTGAACTGAACTGGAGGTGGCTGATGTTGTCAGCCCATGGAAATAATGACAAAAGTGAAGTTTCCTTTTTGTGCACATAATTATCTGTATTTTATTTCTGCTCTATTAAATATATTAATGTCCTGTCTTTCTACTGCAGTCATTTATGATTTAAAACACTCAAAATAGTGTAGGTAAAACATGTTAGTTTTCAAAGGAGATGATCGCACAAAGGACTCTTCAACCCAACAGGTCAAATGCCTGCAGTAATAATAAAGATGAAAAAGATGATATAATCACCTTGATGATATTTTCTAGACAGGTTAAGAAACATCTGCAGGAAAGGAAATATCTTCAAGGTCAGAGAACACCACAAATCTCATAATTCACCCCTGAGCTACATATAGTCTCTGCCACTGGAATATCACTTTAGCCAGGACTTTTTTTTTTTTTTTAAAGCACAAGTACAACCTGTAGATCTCTCAAAATCAGGAGTTCTATAAGCAATTCTAATACAGAAAGTTTAAAAATCCCGCTGAATCCAAAGGCTGGGCATTCAGGTGAGTCAAAATAGCTTTTTGGAACCCAGCCATATGCTATAGTTGGAGATTAATCTTCCATTACAGTGGCTCTTTTAGAATAATCATTATCCTCTCTAATAGCAAGTTCGGCCAGGGAGTGCCAACAGAATTGCTATTGAAATGGAGCCACAGAGAAACAAGAAAGGAAGGCTCAGCTCTTTCACTTTGCAGAAATTCAAAATTTTTCTCTTTTCAAGGGAAGAACAAGCAATTATGGAGGCAGCTCCTCCCAAAAAAAAACAGTAGCAAAATAACTGAGTACATATAATGACTACAGCAGGAGGTTGAAATAGGACTGCAAATATCCAGATACATTCGGTTATGGAGGTTCTCGTTCTGCTTTTATTAGCCGATTTATTTCAAAGTACTGTTGTGTGAATAACAGATCTAAGGCAACTCCTGCATGCAACCTTGAGCTTATGGAGGAAAAGTGATATATACATCTACAAATAAAATATGAGAGCTGTCTTTTAGGTACCATCGTTTGCTCAATTGTATATTTAAGGATTATTATATAAATTGTCCCAATTCTACTTATCTGTGGAGAATACCTGCTCTCTTCTAGGTGGTTTAGCTGCTGACTATTCATCCTAGATTCATTCTAGATATCAAAAGATTTGTGCTCTAAACCACAAGTGTCTATAATAGGCATCTAAAATTAATTAAGTTGGGCCAGATTACAATCCTGCTCCTTGGTTAGTTGATTGGATGTTACGACCATTGATAATCAAATAACTGTGGAAGACACTTTCATTTATTTCAGTGGAACAGCTGGCAACTTGTTTGCACAAGATGGTTTTGAGTATTTTTATATAATTAGCCAATTAGCATTGGTTTCTTGGTATAGTTTCCAGGAAGGAAACATCCTACAGCAGTCATGTGGGTATGCAAATTGGTGTGGATAATTTTTGGTGACTGAAAATTGCTCTTAGTAGTCTTTGGGAGGAGAAGGGCAATGGAGGAGAGGCTGGCAATAAAAAATGAGCAGGGATGTACCACATGCAGGGGTGATCAGCCGAATGTCCTATTTGTTTTGTTTTGAATCTGGGTTTGGGCAACGTTTTTCCCTCCCCCTTAAAATTAACACTTTACATCTGTTTGGGGTCTTTTCTGTAGTTTTTTTCCCCAAATGTCAGTCAACCAAACCGCCAGCTTTTAGTAATTATTGGAAGAGACACTAAAAGCAGGTTTGAAATTTGGGACAAGAGGTAGCTCTGGGAAAACAGGTTGTTCATTTATAAAGGTACAGTCCTTCAGTTATATCTGACCCTGACTCGTGTACACCATTTGCTAGAACTAACTCTTACTAACTGTTTCTCTGAGTCCTTTCAATCTCCTCTTTCAGTCGTCAGTATTAGTATCCTGTTATCTTATTTTCTGCAACCTCTTTTTCAAGGGCCGTCAATTTTTGCAAACATTGGGGAAAGCCTCTTGAATTATAATCATGGCGTTAGGTGTCCAAAGAATTTAAGCTTTAACTTAGCAGTGCTTTCCAGTAAGCATTCGGATGCCCAACGCCTTTCACTCCATTGTAAAGTATATATGTATACTAGACAAACCGGTCAACTCCTGTAAAGTTGAACAACTATTAAAAGCATTAAATGAGAAGAACAGATCGAGACCTTTGAGGTACTTTAGTTGTCCTTTATGCTGCTGCACGTCTCTGCTTCTCCAGGCATGTTTTTGAAGCTGTTTTATAACTCACGTCCTTTCCAAAATGAGTGAGTGATCTAACTGGAAATGCCTGAATAAACCTCGCAGCAATATACTTTGAAACTCTTTCCAGCACTTATTCTTAACCAAGTTGAATGCTTCCAAGTGTGCTGGATTTCATAGCATCAATTAAGGCCACTGGTTTATCATCATTTCTTTGAACGTTAATGTTGCAGAAAAGTGTGACTTTTTTTTCAGGGAAAGGAATCTTGTTGCATTGGCCAATTTGCAGGCATCTGTATTAGAATTAATATTGACATTATCAGTTAATGCTGACACTGTGGTGACCTTCGGTATCTCTCAAGGCAAGGCAGTATGAGACATCCGTGAATCATCGGACAGTTGGTTGCTCACCTATCATTCTTATTTTTCTAAAAGGTTTATATAATTGTCTTTAGAAAAGAAGTTAACATGCTGCAGTTGATTACCCCTGGCTGGCCTTTCCTTCTTCTACTGCTGAAAAGAGATTTCTGATTCTCCTCCCTGACTCTTGAGCTGGGGAACTTTGCTCATCGTTCTCCATCCAAAAGAGCCCCATAGATGCCTCCCATTGGTATTTAATTGCAGCATGGATGGTCAGGGAAGTTGCTTGAGACAAGCTGGTAGGGCAAAGAACAGACATTTTCAAAGACCCATTGGCCATCTCAGCATTAAATTACAGGTAGTCCTTGACTTACGACCCACATTTGGGACCAGAATTTCTATTGATAAGCAAGGTGGCCATTGAGTGAGTCGTGCCCATTTTTTTTTACGATCTTCTTTGCCATGGTTATGAAGCAAATCAGTTGTTGAGTAAATCATGTGGTCATTCAGCGAATCCAGCTTCCCCCATTGACTTTGCTTGTCAGAAGCTGGCAATGGGAAGATTGCAAATGGCGGTCATATAACCCTTTACAACTCTGCGATCGTTGTAAAGACATGCCAGTGGCCAAAGGGATCAAATTGTGATCACGTGACCATGGAGATGCTGTGACAATTATAAATGCAAGGACTTGTCATAAGTCACTTTTTCCACTGCTGTTGTAACTTTGAATGGTTGTTAAATGCACGGTTGTGAGTCAAGGAATAATAATTTGCTTTTAAATTTGCTTCCAACAAATTGAAAGCACCTTAGTAGACGTGTTTTTCATAGAATCTGCATAATATATTTGTCTGTCTGCCTATCTATCATCTATCTTTGTGCATGTTTCATATAAAAGTATGTCTCTGTCTATACATATGGAACTGACACATATATATGCCTATGTGTATCTCCCATCCATCATCTATCTATCTATCTATCTATCTATCTATCTATCTATCTATCTATCTATCTATCTATCTATCTATCTATCTATCTATCTATCTATCTATCTATCTATCTATCTATCTATCTATATCTATCTCTCTATCTATCTTCTATCTATCTATCTATCTATCTATCTATCTAATCTATTTTATCTATCTAATCTCTATCTACTAATTATCTATCATCTATCTATCTTCTATCTATCTATCTATCTATCTATCTATCTATCTATCTATCTATCTATCTATCTATCTATCTATCTATCTATCTATCTATCTATCTATCTATCTATCTATCTATCTATCTATCGTCTATCACCACCTATTTATATATCTACATGTATATCTGTCTATCATTTATCTATCATTCTCTCTCTCTCTCTCTCCCCGTGTGTGTGTGTTTGTGTGTGTCTGTCTCTGTATCTATATGTATAGGTATACGTATATGTACAGTATCTGATTTTTGCAAGGCTTTCTCCTATCTTATGGCAAGGGGGAAAGGAGGTGGGTCATTTTTTTATATGTACACATCAAACCGTGCATAACATGCATGCATGAACACACAAAGATCCTCTTACCAGTGCAATTTCAGGGTCTTTGGCTATTTGGATCCTGGCCAAAGTCCTTTTTCTTACCGCAAGCGAGGGAACACGTCCAACTCTGACAATTGGAATTGGCGAAACGTTAGTCAACTTCCAAGCTGTGTAAGTCAACGATAATGATTCCAAATACACTTTCATATTTAAGTGTGCTTAACAGGATTGGCCACCTGTCAAATTCTAGGGCCCAGGTCATATGCTTTCCTTCATAATAGTCTCCCGTTAATAGAGTTTTTATTATTTGGATTTGGCAGGCACACATGCTTTTATTGAATGAACTTCTGCTAAGTTTCTGAGGGGGAGCGATGGCTGGCTTATAACATAATTGCTCTATATGTTGATAATATCTTTTATTGTAATTGTTTTTCATTGTTTTTAATAAAAGAATCGGAATAAAGGGAGACATAGCAAAAGATGGGTTCCCTCCCCCTTTCTCTTCATTATTCATGATGCGAACAGTAAATTTATCCCAAATAAGCATTTTACAGGGGTAAAAAGGTTTCATTCCAAAAGTGCCTAATTTAAATCAGTTTATACAATGAATCAGCTAATGATCTTTAGCACTGAGAGGTGGATGCTTTTATTCTCATTTTCTTCCCCCCATGAATAGGCTTGTGCAGATGGGGGGATGGGGGGGAGTTTCATTGTGTAGAGATACAGTGAGCTTCTACAGCCCATCTCTTATCATCAGATTAAAATTACAAAGTAGTGAGTGGAAAATAATTTTTTAAAAATAAAGAAATTTGCTTTTTTGCATTCTTATCTGTAGGGCTTTTTTTGGGGCGGGGGGGAGAGCATTTTTATGGTGAATTGCCATATTATCTGTTACATCAGTTTACAATGAGGCTGCGATCAGACATAAAACAGATTTATAATATCATTAAAACACGATATCAAAGAATGAATAAGCAATTCAATAAAATTACGATAACACCAAGATAAAAATGAAAGCCTTTTCAATAACGGTTTTATGTAAGAACATTTTGCAGATAAATATGTGTTTATAGATCTTTTAAACGCACATTTATTATACTGTTTCTAATAGTGCCATAGGGGTTAATTTTTCCCTCCCATCGTCTTTTATGTTGTAGCCTACACATGGTCTAAAAACCAGCTGCAAAATCTCCAACAGATTGTATTAAGGATGGATTTATGTGTTTGCGTGTGCGTCTGTGCATATATGTGTGCAGAATTCTCAACTGATTTTAGAGGAAAGATGCCGTTTTCATGCATAATTTGGTTTCCAGAAGTGGCTTAAAGGCAGCATTTTCAAATTGACTACTGTTTCTATCAGGTTAGGACTGGATGTGGGCGGCTGGAGGGAGGGGTGGACAGGGAAAGAGGGAGAGGAACTTGGGGGAGGTGAATCCCTGAACATCTGTTGCATATTTTCACCAAAAAGACAGCTCTACCCTGATCTTCCATCCATTAAATCGCAATATTTTACATTCGAAAAAATTTCCCATAAAGATTCAGAGTTAAAATCTGTATTTAACATTCACACACACACACACACACACACACACGTGAAACCAATGGATTTTCATCCACTTGAACCCTGTGTAATGATTTCACAAGATCTGGAAAAGTGTGAATCCTTGTTTGCATTAAAACAATCTTCACATTTGCACACTTACCCAAGAACAGTAAAATTCCCATTCAATATGTTTTAGAAACCATTAAAAAGACCCTTCAAGAATCTTTGATGTTAAGTCAGTTTTTGGATGCTAATCCTTGGAAAGGCAGTTACATAAGCACTGATGGTTTAATTGTATGATCGTATAATTATATACTCGTCTTGTAGCAAACGTAGGTACTTAAGGGAATATTCTGCTCAGAAACGTTTCAATCCTTATATTACACAGTATATGAAATAGGGTGTAATCTTTTGTCTTCTGGGAAGGCACTTTCTATGTATTTATAAATATTAAGAGAAGTTAATGCCTGGGAATAGTGCCTCCATCTTTGCAGAGGATCTGGATGACTGTAAGTTGGCAACGGAGACATACACTTTGCTTCATCTGGTGGTCAGCTAAAATTTTGCAGCCACCCAGAAATGATAGGAAGCATAAGAAAATATAATTTTGAAATATATAAAAATGTGCATCAGCCTTGGGGCTTTTTATAGAAGGCCTGGTCATTACAGAGAAGAATACCTTACACCAGTGGTTCTCAACATTTTCTTCTCCACGGACCCCCATTAAATACCTTTTGTGGACACGGACCATGTTTATGGACCCCCAAGACTTAACTCAAGATTTAAATCATAACATTTCTTCAAGCTTTCATGGACCCCCTGTGACGATCACAGGTTGAGAAACACTGCCTTATACAAATCAATAATATATACATCCTTTGGGGAGATTAATTATAGAATTCTTTATAGAATTCTTTATTGGCCAAGTGTGACTGGACACACAAGTGTGATTGGACACAGAAGGAATTTGTTTCCAGTGCATAAGACATTGTTTCCATAATGCCTCTTAAAAAGAGAACTATATTTGAATACTTGTGTCCTGGGCCTCAGACTCTAGTGTATCCATGAAAAGGCTACCCTTTTATAACTTGAAATTGGCTGTTATGCATCTTGAATGGTTGACACTGTAGGGAATTTCTGTTTTCCTAACAGAGCCTTCCATAGCCAAGGGTTTCCCAGTGGGGAATGACCAAGGGCTCAGGGCAAAATATTTATTCATCTCTTGCAGAGCAAGATTCCTTGCTGTCATGTCTCTAGCTGGGAAGGATGATTTGGGACAGTGATGGTTTTCTGGCCATCCAAACACCACTTATTCATGGAAAATCAAGAGACAAAAGCAGAAGACTGTTGACTTTCAGCTCATATGGACTGCCCTGACTGATAGCCGTTGCCTCAGGCAGTATGAAACCTTTTTAATGCTCCCTGATTTTAATGAGAATGATCACGTGAAGAAGTAGAGTTTACGTTTAGTTGTTTTTTTTTAATCTGCCTTTTACATTTCCTTGTGGATCATGTATTCTGTATTTAAGCCTTGAGGCACATAGTTTCTCGACAATTGATATGTGACAGGTGATCTCAGGACTTTGGGTTATATAGAGCACTTTAAAAAAAAAATCCTTGTATGAATGACTATTGACCTGGTAGGAAGCTGTCTTAAAGGTTTGGTTTCCTCTAGATCAGCAATTCTCAAGCATTTTAGACTCAAGATCCTTTTTTATTTTTAAAAATGACCGAGGACCCCAAGAGCCTTGGTTGATGTGGTTGATAGCTATCAATATTTACTGTATTAGAGATTAAAACTGAGAACTGTATTTATATCACTTTGTGGACAACCTGAAAAGATCTTGGGAGGCCCTTAGAGGTCCCCGGATCATACTTTGAGATCTATGCTGGCCTGGGAATTCTGGGAATTGAAGTCCAAAGGTCGTAAAGTTGGCATAGTTGCCCACCGCAATATAGACTTATGAGCCTTACTGAACTGGGAAAGAAAACAGTGCAGATAGCATTTAAAGCTTTCC